>JBBELK010000888.1:600000-843191 GCA_037783545.1 Henricia sp. BOLD:AAB3569
AGTTACCAAAACCCCAAGCAGTCAATATTTGTTTTATATACTACATTTTGTTATCTAAGGCCCGCTTCAAACGTCGCACTTATGCCGTGTCGAATTAAATTCAACTTGATTTTTTTAATTCGACACGGCACAAGTACGACGTTTGAAGCCATTTGGCTTGGCAAAAAGAATTCGGCACGATTGAAAAATTTAGCTCGACAGGGTCTGCCGTGCTAACTCGATTTAGTGCGGCACAAGCACGGATCGGCTTCAAACGTCGTGCTTCTGCTGTGTCGAATTTAATTCCAGTTCGAAGTTGGTCGGCAATTTTGTTCACAACTAGGAATGCGCATGCTTGCAGCGCGTATGCGAGTAAAGAAATAACTAACAAACAAGTGCATCAAAATAATAAAATGGCGCATACAATGGAAAACGCACGTGCACAACGTCCATGACGTGCACAATACTCATCCGCCATGTTGGATGTATTTTGCAATTAAGTTCGACATTTGAAGCCACTGCCGTGCTAATGCTGTGCTAAAGTCGTGCCAACGTCGTGACAAGTTGAATTTAATTCGACACAGCATAAGCGCGACGTTTGAAGCGGGCCTAATTGGGTTTGAGCCCAATACATCATTTGCAGTGACCCAACATTTTATTTCATGAGTTGACAAAAAAAACCCGACTAAAAGTGTTGATAGCAATGGTAACAAACACCACATGATTTTTTTCCCATGTAAAACAGTACGTTTCTAGGAGAAATTGCAAAGTAAGTGTGGTTTTTTTTTAATCGTTTGCAAACAATTTTTTTACTATTCTTTCAACACAAAAAACATGCATGGATTTCAAAAATTGTCTTAAGGCAATTAATCCTTGAGATATTAAGCACTTGGATATAGGTCATTTGGGAGTCAAATTATGACGCGTCAATGTTGACTCCATGTGCGTGCGCGTTGTGTGTACCTCGGGTGGGTGTAACACGGTTTATTTAACCAATGGGAGCTCAGTACAGCGTGTTACGCGTGCTAGAAACACAACGCGCACGCACATCGCTTCAACAATGACGCGGCATTATCCGACTCCCAAAATGACGTAGTAACCACAAGCCTAATATTCAGAGTTTATGCAGTGATAGGCAAGCATGTGCAGATAACAAAATTAAGTGCACAGGTTATTTCAATCGCAAAAAAGCTCATTGCATGCAGTAAAATTGCATGTTGAGCATTCATGAAAAGAAGTGACTATTTCCTTGGGCTAAACTCCCGTCCAGAGCATATCTACATAGACTGGGCTTTTCACTGGCCAAGCCCAGCCAGACTGGACCTTTCACTGGCCTGGCCCGGTCCCTCCATAACCACCTTTTTGTCCCAGTCAAAGTCCGGCCGATAGCCTCCTAGTTGGCCTGAGCTTTAATCTCCAGCAACCATCTCCGTCCTAGTTACAGTCAGCCCGACGGCCCAGACCAGGCCTGAGCCAGACTGGACTTTTCACTGGCCTGGCCCAGTCCCTACATATACCCACCTTCTTGTCCCAGTCAAAGTCCTCCATGGCCTCCTGGTTGGCCAGCAGCTGAGCTTTAATCTCCAGCAACCATCTCCCTCCTAGTTACAGTCAGCCCGACGGCCCAGGCCAGGCCTGAGCCAGACTGGGCTTTTCACTGGCCAGGCCCAGTCCCTACATACCCACCTTCTTGTCCCAGTCAAAGTCCGGCCGATAGCCTCCTAGTTGGCCAGCAGCTGAGCTTCAATCTCCAGCAACCATCTCCCTCCTAGTTACAGTCAGCCCGACGGCCCAGGCCAGGCCTGAGCCAGACTGGGCTTTTCACTGGCCAGGCCCAGTCCCTATATACCCACCTTCTTGTCCCAGTCAAAGTCCTCCATGGCCTCCTGGTTGGCTAGCAGCTGAGCTTTAATCTCCAGCAACCATCTCCCTCCTAGTTACAGTCAGCCTGACGGCCCAGGCCAGGCCTGAGCCAGACTGGGCTTTTCACTGGCCAGGCCCAGTCCCTATATACCCACCTTCTTGTCCCAGTCAAAGTCCTCCATGGCCTCCTGGTTGGCTAGCAGCTGAGCTTTAATCTCCAGCAACCATCTCCCTCCTAGTTACAGTCAGCCTGACGGCCCAGGCCAGGCCTGAGCCAGACTGGGCTTTTCACTGGCCAGGCCCAGTCCCTTTATACCCACCTTCTTGTCCCAGTCAAAGTCCTCCATGGCCTCCTGGTTGGCTAGCAGCTGAGCTTTAATCTCCAGCAACCATCTCCCTCCTAGTTACAGTCAGCCCGACGGCCCAGGCCAGGCCTGAGCCAGACTGGGCTTTTCACTGGCCAGGCCCAGTCCCTACATACCCACCTTCTTGTCCCAGTCAAAGTCCTCCATGGCCTCCTGGTTGGCCAGCAGCTGAGCTTCAATCTCCAGCAACCATCTCCCTCCTAGTTACAGTCAGCCCGACGGACCAGGCCAGGCCTGAGCCAGATTGGGCTTTTCACTGGCCAGGCCCAGTCCCTATATACCCACCTTCTTGTCCCAGTCAAAGTCCTCCATGGCCTCCTGGTTGGCTAGCAGCTGAGCTTTAATCTCCAGCAACCATCTCCCTCCTAGTTACAGTCAGCCTGACGGCCCAGGCCAGGCCTGAGCCAGACTGGGCTTTTCACTGGCCAGGCCCAGTCCCTATATACCCACCTTCTTGTCCCAGTCAAAGTCCTCCATGGCCTCCTGGTTGGCTAGCAGCTGAGCTTTAATCTCCAGCAACCATCTCCCTCCTAGTTACAGTCAGCCCGACGGCCCAGGCCAGGCCTGAGCCAGACTGGGCTTTTCACTGGCCAGGCCCAGTCCCTATATACCCACCTTCTTGTCCCAGTCAAAGTCCTCCATGGCCTCCTGGTTGGCCAGCAGCTGAGCTTTAATTTCTTCCATCATTTCTTGCCTCATCCGCTCTTTTTCTGGAAATTATCAAGAGACCATCACTCTGAAGAATTTCTCTCCTGTTTATGTATTTTAATGTTATTTATTTTAATGCCAGTTCCTGATAATTTAAACGTGCATTAAAGGGCTAGTACCAAGGATTAGTACTAAAATGGTATTTTTTGTTAGAAATCAAAAACTAAAGGTAATTTTTAAAATTTCACTTCACACAAAAACTATGCCTGGATTTTCTGAAGCAGAAAATGTACTAATGGGGTACATTTGAAAAATAAGTCAATAATTCTATTCAGATGTCTTTAGTTTATCTCAGAATTAAAGAAATGTCCTTGTTTTGTTCTCAGGAGATAACTTTTGCCCAAAAAGGTAAGAAATTGCTGCCACAACATACATTTTTGAAAAGCTTGTGTACAAATTGTCTTATTACGTATGTAACGTGGACAGACCATTTTGTGACATTTTGTTTCGTCTTTGTTACATGCGTAATAGGAAAATGTGTGCACAGGGTTTTCAGTTAAACTTTGTTAATAAGAGATCCTTCAGACTTTGCAGTTTACCTTGTTATAACAAGAATTTTGTATTATGATAAATGAGAACAATGAACAACCAAGGATATTGGGATCCAAAATTGTCCTTGTTATAAGCAGAAGGTTGTATTAACAGAGCTCTTCTTATCGAGGTTGGACTGTAGATGAAATTTCTGCAGGCTAGTTTACCGACATTCTTCTTCATGCCGTTGGATTTCAGGAATCCATAAAAAGGTTTATCCTGCAAATGATTCATTGGGCTTTTAATCTTAAAGATGTATTGTCGTACATTTTGGGTGTGGCACCTCTAAAAATAAAAAATGTCAAATGAGAAATAAATCGACAAAAACAACATCGACCAACGTTCAGTTATCAACAAATTATTGTCAATATTAGGGCAATAGACTTGCCCAAGTCTGACTTTACGTGTTTGTCTGTAATGTAAAGCGTACAGCATGCCCTCTGGACTTGTGGCCTCTGCAATCTCTTTTCTTTCTTTTGTCTCAGAAAGTCTTCCGAGACAGAAAAAAAGAAATTTGACAGGCCACTAGTCCAGAGGGCGTGCTGTACGCTGATAAATGTTTTCGTTTAAATAAAGTAAATGCTATAAAAACTCATTCGGAGAAAAACATGAGAACCAAGAACAATATAACTTTAATGATAATAAATTCTTTAGAATTATATCGGACCCAGTTTAAAGCAGAAAATGTTCAGGTTTGACTAACGACAACTTTATAAGGACGTGCCAATTATTAAATTATTAAATAATATAAATCTATAATGGTCTAGGCACAATATTATGAAAGAAAAACTTTAACAATTATGTGAGAAAAATTTAAAAAATGTACCCACCCTCAGCGGTCATATTCAAGCCGCTTTCCGGTGCCACAACACCTCCGGTCATCGCTGACTTCAGTCTGTCATTCTCTTCCCGTAGTTCACGGATCAGTTTCTCCACAGGACTCTCGTTAATGACAGCCTTGTTCTTAATCTTTTTGGCTCGGTCTGCATAACGTAGCGTGCTCAGCGTTTCGGCATAGTTTATGTCAGCTGGGGATAAGGCCGCGATCATGATGGTTTTGCTGCAGTGATAGAAAGTAACATCAAATTTCCATGTTCCCTTCATTCAATTATTAAGAATTAAAACACACAACAAAAAACCAAAAAAAAACATGTTTAAAGATAGTATACATGATTGGTAAACTGTTACAAAAAGTTTTATCCCCCTGTGTGATTGAAGATATGCATGATTAAAAGCAACCTGAGCAAAAACCAGCTCCATGCTTCGTCTAACTTTTGAGAAAACAGTCAAAAAAAGGTTTGCAGTCATTTCGCCCCAGAACCACTTCGCCCTGAACCATTTCACCCTAAACCACGGCCTGTGTATGAAGTGGTTTTGGGGCGAAGTAGCATTTGGGCGATGTAGTGTTTGGACGAAGTGATTTTGGGTGAAATGGCACTCGGTCGATGTGGTTTGGGGGCGAAATGGCACTTGGGCGAAATGGTTTTGGGGCGAATTGAATTTTCGTCTCATGAGACGAAAAATAATTGTTTTACTCATTTCTGAAAGACTATAGCACTTTAGACAAAACCATTTCAGGGGAAATTTCTACAGTCATCATGTTTATATTGTGTAAGTTAGGCGTAAATCTGTGAACATTTCTGATTTTCGAGATACCAATCATGTATACTGCCTTTAAGTGTCATATCTTTTTATGTGATTGTTATTACAATGTTTAAATCAAATTTTCAAAAAATTAACCAAGCTAAGCCTATCGTTGTCGGTTTCTTAATCAACAGTTCCAATTCCATGATGAACAACATAGCCGATCATAAAGACAGAAAGCATGATGTAGCGTGATGTATTGGCCCACTAGCCCATCGGACTACCGGCACAATACAGCTAGTAGTCCTCCTGCAAAAACCACTAGTCTCAAACTAGCGGACTAGTGCTAATTTCGACCCCTGCAGCTACCTATGTATCTCAATGCTTATAGGCGGTTAAAGGCCCAGTGTATCATTTGCAATGACCCCAAAAAGTAATCGACGAGTTCACAAGGCAACTATCCAATGAAAGGTTTTCGCTCAAAATGATATAATTTTACCAGAAAATAATCCGTAAAGATGAAATTAAATAGATCGTTTGCAAACGATTTACTTATTTTTGGTTCGCATCTACGCGGTCCAAAATGCATGGGCGCTGTGTACTGCATGTGCATGTTCTAACGCGATGCATTTTTATGGATCGCGCGCACACGCAGTATATGATGTGCGCCACAGAGTGCATGACGCAAGCCACATAGTACCCGATCAACTGAGAACGAATATTTAAAACACCCCGCCAAGACCAGGAAAACGCATATGGATTTTCATGTTTTTTTGTAAACGTGGTACATTTGAGAAAGCTGAAATTTCTTCGGATGAGTTTGTTTATGTCTTTATTTTGATTTATAATGGTTTTATTCGCAGAATCGCTCAAAAACAGATCATCTACAGGACCTTTAAAAGACTTTTACAAGGAACAAGAAAAATAAACATTGCACAGTGGTTACCTGTTTCCTCCAAGAGCATTCGCCAGTAGTTTAGTGAGTATCGAGTCCCGATATGGAACAAGAACCTTCTTTTTGCCCATGGAAAGATCTGCAAGGGCCTGTTGGTAATAGGTGAAATTGATTGTGTAGTTCTAGAGTTATGTCAATATACACCGAGCCACATCAGTTGCATTGATCAATCAAAAACCTAGGAAATATACCATTAAATATTAGGGTAATAATTTGAGAAAATGAGAACAATATGACGAAAAATATGGTATCAAAATCTCAAAAACTCTGTTTGCTAGGATAGGGCGACAATTTGTGTGTAAAAAAGCTATATTAGGGCGACACGCTCAATAGGGCGACAATTTGGTGTCGCCCTAATATTTTTGAGATTAAAAACCATTTTTTTAGGTCAAAAACCATTTTTGTTAGGTCAAAAACCATTTTTATTAGGACTAGAACCGTCTCTCTTAAGTCTGGAACCATTTTTGGAAGCTTTGTGTAAAAAAATAAGGTGTCAATTTGAGTGATTCTTGCCGAAATTTCGGTGGTCCCCGGGGAAAGGCTTCCCGAATTGTCGCCCTATTGCAGCATCCAGAGTTCTTACAACACCCATGGGAAAAATGGGGGTTTGAAAAATGTGATCTTGTCACGCTCCTTTAAGAGAAGTTTAAGAATGATATAATGGAGCCCGATGACCAGAGACGACAATGTGTCTTGAGCATCTTGGGTGGTGAACGTGTGCTATGTAAGACAACATTATTAACATTAAGCTTCCCCACAACTTACAGAAATGACATTTCCAAGCGAAGACAGTGATTTGTTGATGTTGGCGCCTTCCCTGAGCCTGTCTCCAGTGGCTCCTGTGCTATCAGCACGTTCACTGCCTGAAACGCAATATAAAGCAATCAGAATTAAAGCCCTTATATTAATTGTTTTATTCAATTCTCAGCCCGTAGGCTGAATTGCATGAAGCTAAGTGTCTTCCACTTAAACACCGAGATACACAGGTGGGTAGCGCCACTGGCAGCCAACGGCTAGAGACACCGGGGAATCCCCTAACTCCTCTTGAAAGAATGCTCTGGGATCTTCTGTGTGTGTTACACAACACACTAGACCAACGGCTTTACATCCCTTACGAAGAATGGAGCAAGTGTGTTTAAGTGCCTTGCTCAAGGGCACAGGTATCACGGCGGGTTGTCAAACTCGCAAACCCAAGTTTCCACCCGAGTCTAGCGAGTAAGTGACCTAAACCACTCAGCCACGATACCCCACTAATATATACCTTTTATATAGGATTTACAATATGCCAACATTTTAATCAATTATTTGACTGGAAAACCTTACTCGAATGGAAGATAGAAGTGCATGGTTCCACTGTCCATTCAATTATTCTGTCCGAGATAATATCTGTTTTTTTTAAGTATTTTTTTTTAAAGAGAATAACAACAATTTAAAACTAGAGGTATGTCTGTTGATAACAGAGCATATGGCTTTCCGCTTTTCTTTTTTTGTATGTTTGTATGCATGTAAAACTGCATGCTGTATAATACTACATGTACACTTTGTACAATATAAATACATACTGTACATATACATGTACAATATGCACAGTGACAAGATTCAAAAATTCATAATAAAAATCAACAAATCATGCATGTCATACTAATGTAACTTGGTATGTTACATGTTAATGACCAGGTCCAGGCACCTGATAGTTTTCAAGGTCATACGACCAATGGAGAAAGTAAACGACCTTGGTTAATGTATACTTGAGGAACTCTTATTTGATTACGTCATCGTGACGTCACAATATTTAGCTGATAATATACATTTGACCAATTCAAAATACGTTTTGGTCTTTTTTCAACTCGTCACTAGAGGGGGCTGTTTCGTGTGACGACTTAACTTTTTGTATTTTTTGAATGCCCAAGGGGTCCTGAGACTAACACCGTTGACACGATCTGGGCATCGCTTACCAGTTTTAAATGACAAGGCAGCCTCGTTTTCGACCAATAGGAAACAAGATTCAAGGTCAATGTCTCTGCATGAAATTTAGACCTTGGATAGTCATGACCAGTGCCGAAAGAATAAAGATTGTATCTCAAACAGTTCAATTTTTACAGATTTTTCAATTTGCAAGGCATTAAATTTCAGACACATGTAATCTAACACCTGGTGACGTCATCAAGATCTAACCTCTTTGGTATAGTACTTTACTATGGGTTCCTTATTGTGACTAAGTTTGATGATGATCCAAGCTTTGCAAGCGACTCTTCTAGCACCGAGACAGACTGTGTGCTTTGTCTATGGGATAGTGCAGATGTATGCATATTGTACATGCTTGTACACTCGTATACATGTATATACTGCACTGTGTGTATGCTGTAGTATAGGTTGCCAGATTCAAAAATTCATAACAAATCAACAAATGACGTCACACTAATGTAACTTGGTATGTTATATGTTAATGACCAAGTCTACGTCCCTGCTTGGTTTCAAGGTCATACGACCATTAGAGGAAGTGAACGACCTTGGCTAATGTATGCTGTACAAACGGGCTTATTTGATGACGTCATCGTTACGCCACCAAATTTTGCTGCTAATATGCGTTAGACCAAGTCACAACAAACCTGAAACAAAATATTTGACCTTCATCGGCCGTTTCGTTCTCTAGATATAGCTGTTAAAAAGATGCACGTTCAAGCGAGTGTAATTTGACACCTGGTGACGTCATCAAACTTTTGAAAGTATGGGCGTATTCACTGACCCTCAGTGAACATATGCACCAATTTTGGGCCAATTTGCAAAAACTTCGCCACAGACATCTCTTTAAAATGCGTTTTGGCCATTTTTCAACTTGCCGCTAGAGGGCGCTGTTTCGTGTGACGACTTAACTTTTGGTATTTTTGTAATGCCCAAGGGGTCCCGAGACTAACAACGTTGACCCAATTTCGGTATCTGCTACCAGTTTTAAATGACAACGCAGCCTCGTTTTCGACCAATAGGAAGCAATATTCAAGGTCATTGTCTTTGCATGAAATTTAGACATTGGATAGTCATGACCATTGCCGAAACAAAAATGTTTGTATCTCAAACGGTTGAATTTTTACAAATTTTTTAATTTTTAAGGCATTAAATTTCAGACACATGTAATCTGACCCCTGGTGACGTCATCAAGATGTAACCTCTTTGGTATAGTACTTTAGTATGGGTTCCTTATTGTGACCAAGTTTGATGATGATCCAAGCTTTGCAAGCGACCCTTCTAGCAGCGAGATAGACTATGTGCTTTGTATATGGGAAATGGGGTAGTGCAGATGTATGGCGATTGTTCATGCTTATGTACACCCGTATATACTGCACTGTGTGTATGCTGTGGTATAGGTTGCCAGATTCAAAAATTCATAACAAATCGACAAAGGACGTCACACTAATGTAACTTGGTATGTTATATGTTAATGACCACGTCTACGTCCCTGCTAGGTTTCAAGGTCATACGCCCATTAGAGGAAGTGAACGACCTTGGCAAATGTATGCTGCACAAACGGGCTTATTTGAAGACGTCATCGTTACGCCACCAAATTTTGCTGATAATATGCATTAGATTAAGTCACAACAATACAAAAACACAAATTTTGACCTCCATCGGCCTTTTCGTTCTCTATATATAACCGTTAGAAGAACGCATGTTCAACTGAGTGTAATTTGACACCTGGTGACGTCATCAAACTTTTGAAGGTATGGGCATGTTCACTGACCCTCAGTGAACATATGCACCAATTTTGGGCCAATTTGCAAAAACTTCGCCACAGACATCTCTTCAAAATAGGTTTTGGCCATTTTTCAACTTGCCGCTAGAGGGCGCTCTTTCGTGTCACGACTTAACTTTTGGTATTTTTGGAATGCCCAAGAGGTCTTGAGACTAACACTTTTGACCCGATCTCTGTATCTGCTACCAGTTTTAAATGACAGGGCAGCCTCATTTTCGACCAATAGGAAGCAAGATTCAAGGTCAATGTCTGTGTATGAAATTTAGACCTTGGATAGTCATGACCATTGCCGGAAGAATAAAGTTTGTATCTCAAACGGTTGAATTTTTACAGAAGTTTCAATTTGAAGGCCATATATTTCAAACGCTTGTAATCTGACACCTGATGACGTCATCAAAATGTAAACACATTTGTGCAGTACTTCACTATGAGGTGATTGTTGTGACCAAGTTTGATGATGATCCGAGCTTTGCAAGTGACCGTTTTGCCAGGCCGAAAGACCATGCGCTTTGTCTATGGGGTTTTGGGAGAAGAATAAAAAAAGCTAAAAAAAAAAAAAAAAAAAAAAAAAAAAAAATCAGAACAGTTTCAAAGGCTTTCCGCAGGAGTGCGGAAAGCCAATAAATTTATATAAATGCGTGTGCACACAAATGTTTTTACAAGATCGTCCTCATTTGTACGATACCAGGCGCGAATACAGGGGGGAGGGTTTTCTTTTTTGCCCCTGTTGCACTGTATTGACTGAGAATTGTGAATAATGATGTGATGTCTTGCGAATATGACATTGGAACTTCTAACCAGTCTATACAGCTATATTGATAGCTTTCTCATGACGTCATGTCGTGTGTCAAACAACGCCGCGCCACTGCGGAAGCAATGCGCGCGCGCGCCGCGTGTGTCCATAGCACGCGTAACGCTCTGTACGAAGGCTCCCATTGGTGAACTAAACCGCGCTACGCCAACCAGAGACACACGCAACGCGCACGCACATCACTTCCACAATTATTTGACTTACAAAATGGCGTATTCGCACGTGTTCGAATACTATCTATAGTTTGGCCTCACGCGCGCATTGACGAGCCTCTGGATTTAAGGTAAATAAAATCCAGAAATGGGAAGGACTGAATCTAGAATGAGAACAACTGCATCAAACAGACACACATTCTGTGGTATTTCACCAAAATTGGGCTGGGAGTGAGCTGCATATTAGCGATCCTTTTTTTTGTTTAGTTTGAAAGACAGGGATGCGCATTATACATGGGTGCGCTTTATACACAGGATTTTATGGGTATATTTTTTTCTCGTCCACTCATGCATACCCCTGCTAAGAAATTATAATTTTCTGTCAAACACCACGACTCAATTTCATACTTTAGTTAAATGCTAAATTGAAAGCAAATCTATAGTGAATTAGGTTGTATTTTGCAGACCATATTGACAGAAATTGAAGGTGCATTTGTTTAGCTTCATCGGGTTGCCCCGGGTCTGCCGAGTTATTTAGCCAGGACTTCATACCCGTGGCTCACTCAGGTCAGCAACCACAGACTCTGCTGGCTATTAAGCAAGTTATGTAGGGTATTTTAAGTCATGCCGCTAAAACCTCTGTTATCACAATCTGCTATGTGTGTGGAATCATTCCTCCCAAATTCTGCTGGAAATGTCCGACTTCTACGTACCTGCCAGATCAACCAGGTTAATAACACTGGTTTTCTTGGTTTCCTGTCCCACGTCATTTTTACTGGTTTGATCAAACTGAATTGTTACCACCGTGTGAGCGCGACTACTCGTTGCATTCATCTGGGTGGCGGCCACGGTCCTGTTGGATGTACCTTAAGATCAAAATAAATACATTGTGGTTAATATTTAAACAATACACGTACCGTAGTAATTTGGTTCGAATCCCGATGAGTTCCATATGATTTTTCTTTCATGCCAGGTTGCTTCATTTCAATGGTGATTAGGCACCATGCCAGATTACTTTCCCCAGCTGCACTGCCATGCAACACAGAGAAAACCTGATAACACTGTGCCTAATAGCTCAGCTGTTAGGGCATCTGCCCAGTGTGTCAAAGGTCTTGGGGAAAACCCAAGAGAGTATACCACTGTGCCTCATAGCTCAGCTGTTAGAACATCTACCCGGTGAGTCAGAGGTCTTTGGGGAAACCTGAGGGAGTATACCACTGTGCCTCATAGCTCAGCTGGTAGAGCATCTGCCCAGTGTGTCAGAGGACTTGGGGGAAAACCCGAGGGGATACACCATCGTGCCTCATAGCTCAGCCGGTAGAGCATCTGCCCGGTGTGTCAGAAGTCTTGGGAAAAACCTGAGGGGGTATACCACTGTGCCTCATAGCTCAGCTGTTAGAGCATCTGCCTGGTGTGTCAGAGGTCTTGGGGGAACCTGGGGGAATATACCACTGTGCCTCATAGCTCAGCTAGTAGAACATCTGCCCGGTGTGTCAGAGGTCTTGGGGAAACCTGAGGGAGTATACCACTGTGCCTCACAGCTCAGCTGGTAGAACATCTGCCCGGTGTGTCGGAGGTCTTGGGGAAAACCTGAGGGAGTATACCACTGTGCCTCATAGCTCAGCTGGTAGAGCATCTGCCCGGTGAGTCAGAGGTCTTTGGGAAAACCTGAGGGAGTATACCACTGTGACTCATAGCTCAGCTGGTAGAGCATCTGTCCGGTGTGTCAGAGGGCTTGGGGAAACCTGGGGGAGTATACCACTGTGTCTCATAGCTCAGCTGGTAGAGCATCTCTCAGTGTGTCAGAGGTCTTGGGGAAAACCTGAAGGAGTATACCACTGTGCCTCACAGCTCAGCTGGTAGAACATCTGCCCGGTGTGTCAGAGGTCTTGGGGGAAAACCTGAGGGAGTATACCACTGTGCCTCATAGCTCAACTGGTAGAACATCTGCCCGGTGTGTCAGAGGGCTTGGGGAAAACCTAAAGGAGTATACCACTGTGCCTCATAGCTCAGCTGGTAGAGCTTCTGCTCGGTGTGTCAGAAGGCTTGGGGAAACCTGAGGGAGTATACCACTGTGCCTTATAGCTCAGCTGGTAGAGCATCTGCCCGGTGTGTCAGAGGTCTTGGGGAAAACCTGAAGGAGTATACCACTGTGACTCATAGCTCAGCTGGTAGAGCATCTGCCCGGTGAGTCAGAGGTCTTGGGGAAAACCTAAAGGAGTATACCACTGTGCCTCACAGCTCAGCTGGTAGAGCATCTGCCCGGTGAGTCAGAGGTCTTTGGGGAAACCTGAGGGAGTATACCACTGTGCCTCATAACTCAGCTGGTAGAGCATCTGCCTAGTGTGTCAGAGGTCTTGGGGGAAAACCTGAGGGATACACCATCGTGCCTCATAGCTCAGCTGGTAGAGCATCTGCCCGGTGTGCCAGAGGTCTTGGGGAAAACCTGACGGAGTAAACCACTGTGCCTCATAGCTCAACTGGTAGAACACCTGCCCGGTGTGTCAGAGGTCTTGGGGAAAACCTGAGGGAGTATACAACTGTGCCTCATAGATCAGCTGGTAGAGCGTCTGCCCGGTGTGTCAGAGGGCTTGGGGAAACTTGAGGGAGTATACCACTGTGTCTCATAGTTCAGCTGGTAGAGCATCGGCCCGGTGTGTCAGAAGGCTTGGAGGAACCTGAGAGAGTATACCACTGTGCCTCATAGCGTAACGGTAAGATGACACGGAGGAATGTTCCCGCAAGGTCACGGTAACTTTCCGTGAGGTAGCGGAAGTGAAAGTTAAATGGGGACATGACAGAAGGTAAATCTGATAAATTTATACCCAACAGCTAGCACCCAACTAATCCCAAGCCCAACCCTCTTACATCCCCAAGCCATGCCCTCTTGCAACCCAAGCCCACCCTCTTGCAACCCAAGCCCGCCCTCTTGCAACCCAAGCCCGCCCTCTTGCAACCCAAGCCAGCCCTCTTACATCCCCAAGCCCCGTCTCCTACATACCCAAGCCCCACCCTCTCATATCCCCAAGCCCCGCCCCCTTACCCTCCTCAATCTTGTTCTCAATCTCCCTGTAGGTTCCTACGGCAACCTTCTTGAGTGACTGAACGTAGAACAAACCCTCCTTAGGGTTCTGTCGCACCTGTAGGCCACCTTTAGGGTTGACCTTTTCCAGCAGGTCACGCACCTGCTCGTTATAGATCTCCAACATGGAAAATGTGACGCCATATTTCTGTTGACAAGTAAAAAAAGTAGAAAACTTGTAAGAAAATAAAAGGTAGTATACTTATTTGGTAAAGTGTTAAAGACGGCCTTATTTCCACTGGTAATTGAAAGCATATGTCGAGAAAACTGCCTTGTAGAAATTTCAGCCACATAGATGCAGTAATTAAATACTTCAGAAAACCTAAAAAACCAAGTACGTTTTTTGTGCATGAATGAATCGCCTGTGGAGATTCAAATAGTTTTGTCATTTTTTTCATGAATGGGGCAATTCAGACGAAATAATTTCACAAGATGATTACTACATTTACCATCTTAATAACTAAGCTTAAAGATAATATTTAAGAAATATTTTTGGAGGGTAATCACCAAACAAGTAGACTACCTTTAAGTGGAGTGCTATGGCGGAGCGGTCTAGTGGATTGTATTCAAAACCTAAGACAAGAGCAGACTATGCCAATGGACAAATCCAGACTTACTACATTGCCCTCATTGGATGACATCGTCTTGAAAAGAACATCACATGTAATTGGCACAATACCCCTGGCAAACAGAATACATTGTCAAAAGATGGTACATGTACATTTCAGTTGCAATCAAGTAAATTCTGCAAAACA
This sequence comes from Henricia sp. BOLD:AAB3569, assembly GCA_037783545.1. NCBI lineage: Eukaryota > Metazoa > Echinodermata > Asteroidea > Spinulosida > Echinasteridae > Henricia > Henricia sp. BOLD:AAB3569. The sequence goes on from JBBELK010000888.1 coordinate 614,534, forward strand.
AATTCCGGAAAGTTAAAGATGGACTGTACGAATTTGGGTGAAAAGATTTTAAAAATTAATTTACATAAGTGAACGAATCTAGAAATCTTCCGTGTCTCTGTAACAAAAATTATAAAAAACTTGAATTTCCGACGTCGGGAATTGGAGATACAATCCTTTTTCTTAAAACAGGCTTTACATGCTGTACATGTGCGCGTACGTTCACGCGTGTATTAGTGCGTGTACGTGACTTTTATTATTTCTTGTTTTTAATCGACTGGCATTAGTCTTCGACGGAGTTTTATGTTCTTGGTACCAAATAAAAGCCGATAACTTTTTCTAATCTAGAAAAATAGCAATTTAACTTTTAAATATTGTTTTGACGCCCAAAACGGCCTAAACACAGACAGTGTATCTTTAATGTATAATAATTGATAGCATTTATAGACTTCCAAAAAGCAGTGCCAACATTACAGGTTTTTACTGGCCCCCTGTGTCAATTAAATTTGTTTTAAATGACAAATCTTCCATTACTTACTTATTAGGTCCATAGCCGACCATAGAATAGGACTTTCCTGAGCCAGTTTGACCATAGGCAAATAGTGAACAGTTGAAACCTGAAAGAAATGTACAATCATTGAAAATATTATAATATTATACTCTCCAAAAAAAAAGAAATGCAATTCATGGGTGAGATTGAAGAAAAAAAACAAAATTCCGGAAGAAACAAAATCGGAAGGGGCGTGGCTTCCTTGGGGGAGGGGCGAGGGAGAGATGTAGAAACCATGACGACTTCAACTTTTGGGATCATTTTAAATACCACCATCATGCAAATTGCAATGTCAAAAACAGCATTTTAACCAGGTATCACAAGAACCAGTTTTGTTTTAAATATTTACCTAATACAAATGTGGATAAAATTAAAAAGAATCTAGGCAACATCGATACGTTGAAGACGCGAGCGAAAGTGGTTCGTTGCCCACTTCTGGCCGCATCGTGCCAGCTGTGCACTGCACACATGCACGCATTACACACCACATGCAACGCAAGACCGTTGCCAGTTTACGATGCAGGCAAAGATGGCGCTTGCTTAGGTATTAGACTTGTACACGTCTACTTCGCTACTCGTTACTTCGTGGTGTCACCAACCAATAGATGTAATGCGCGCTGAAACCTCTTTTAAGAGCAATATAAATGGCAAAATTATTATTCGCTCCATGATTTTTCTGTTGGGATGCATAGTTACTGCCAGGATTGCACGTTAAGAAGCCATGGCTTTATCTCCCTTTGAGTTTATTGGTTCAATGATTCCTGCAGAGCATCCATACCTTGAAAGGCATTGTCTAGAACACCTTGTCCTAAATCATTGAAGACATTCTGTTGGGATGCATAGTGACTACCAGGATCAGCCGTTAAGATGCCGTCTGGTTGCTCCGTGAAGCCATCGTGTGACCTGGGCACAAATTATGTAGGTAACAAGAACGTTTAAGATTATTCTCTACAAACAGATAAATCGTTTGGAGAAAGTGTTATAAAGTAAATTCAATAAAGGGAAATACATGTATCCAAGAAACATACTGGCTCAACGGCATTTTGTTCATGGTTATTACAAGAATATTAGCAATCTGTACATTTGCAAGATACCATTGGTAGACACCTAAGGCGCGTTCAAACAGCACAATACGTCCGCCGGTATTGGCCATACCGGCATACCGAAAACACTGAATGCAACCGAACGTATTCCGAATACGTATTGCACACCAAAGCGGTATGCCTACCATTCCAAGATGGCGAATGAAATTGTGACGAATAAAATTGTGACGAATAAAATTGTGACGAATAAAATTGTGACGAATAAAATTGTGGTGAATGAAATTGTGGCTACACGAGTCTATGTTTTGCTTCAACATTCGGCTTGCCAAGCAGAATTTTAAAGCGTTCATTCTTTGACTACGGAAGACCACTGCCAGCTGAGTAAACAGTTAGCATTATTTTCGATTTACGATGTATTTTGTCAAAATCTTCACGTTAAGCGTGCAGCCGTAGTGCTTCACAAATGGCGTTGTTTACAGTGGCCATGTTTGATCGTAAATTTTGGGATGCAGTCGTTCAACGAGCCGTTTCGGTTGTAGCATACTGCCACTGCCATACGTATTTCGGGACTGCGCTGTTGAACATGCCCCTGGCTAAACTGAAGCCTCGGAGATTTGAGACTTGGCAGTTCCATTTAAATAAGTTTTTTTCAGCCAAATAATTGATTAAAATGTTGGGACATTGCAAATCATGTAGGCCTATGGGGTTTAAGTAGACTTGTGGGGGAGACTTATGGGGGAGGGCAAGGCTGTGGCTTATGAATTGAATATTAAAATATTCGGTCGTCCATCGAATATTCGAATAGCATTTTACCAAATCAAATATTCGGTATGTGCTTTTACCACTCCAAACCAAACATGTTTTTCAGCTAGGATCGAAGAAGTAAAAACCTTTTTTCCAGTGTACAAGGGCCGGCGATAATTTCTGCAAAAACCTCTTTGGACGAGAGACTGCTATGCAAGTTACAAAATGCAGTCTATAGTTTGAGCACAGATTATTTTTTGAGGCGGCAAACTCGGCAATAAAAATGCTGCTGTATTCCTGTGAGCTGTAAGTTCAGATGTGCCAAAATCAATTAATTTCACAGCAAACGTTTTTGTCAAAATCTTAGAAAAAGATTCACGCGTCGAATATCGAATATTCGATCGAACGTGAAACTGATTTTTCAAATAGTAAATTATTCGAAAAATGGCACAGGCCTCTAGGGGAAGGGTGGTAAAATGCCACTTGCTTCGATATCTGACCAAATATTACATGTAAATACATGTATTTACTGTCTTAAACATGTCAAATACACAACAGCTTATGCCACATCCAAACCCACCCAAGTCCCACCCGAGCACGCTATGAAGATTTTCTCTTGTCTCGGGGAAGCACTCAGTATACAATGCTATATAGTCAAGTTATATGTCGGGTAGGGCAAACAAACCCTAATTAATTCTCCCCGACACAAGCCAAATTGCATTGAATGCATTATCTCATAATTTGCAGTATACCTACTGCTAAAATGATTTGAACCGGCTGCTCAACACAATCCAGCCCGGTGGTCGAGTGGTTAAGACATCTGTCTACATGTAGTATGCAGGAGGTTGTGGGTTCCAGTCCTACCCGAGCATGCTATGAAGATTTTCTCATTGTGTCTCGGGGAAGCACTGAGTATACAATGCTAATGAAGTTATGTCGAGCAGGGCAAAACAAACCCTATAATTAACAAACCCTTAAAATATCTAATTTTGTCACCCATTGCAAGGGCAGCGTTATACGACACATGTGTGAAAAAGCAACACAAAATGCAAATAACGCAAGCCAACCTATGACATCAATTCTAATAGACAGCTTGCATTTTATTTAAAATAAAATGCCCAGCCATGACAACTTAAAAAACTTTAATTCTCCCAACAGTTGTAATGTCATATTGCTTGTTAATCACTTTAATACAAGATCAGTGTCCATGAAAGGCTTGTTGCTATGCAACAAGTACACACTATACACACTGTGTACATCCCACAATGCAGTTGCTATGTACACATACACCGGTGGCACCGGGTGTACTCACACTATAGGCATGTTGTATGATTGCATATGATATCAAAATTTGTGCACCAGAATAACTGCATATATTCATATGAATTATGTATTCTTTCTTTTCATTACCAGAAATACGTAGACACCATTCTGCGCATGCACGAACTTACATTGACCGCGTGCTGGTAGAGTTTGTGCAGCGTCTTGACAACAAGACATCACAATGTGCATACCAACGATCAGAACGAAAATGCAAATAGCCTACGCCAACGATCTAATCATTGCGTGTTTGTTGTCCTTTTTTGGACAAAAATACTGAATATTTTCCATTGTACGTGTGCCATGTGAAAATCACCCAATATGTGCAATGATTTTCGAGGCAAAAGGCACACGAGATGTACAATATTCCCGACTTCAGGGCTTTCTCCTGAGAAAATGGCTAGTCGTAGCAAATTTGCAAATAGTGTCAATAAAGGGGGTACTTTAAAGTTTACATTAAGCGAAAAAAAATGTCTTTTTACGTGAACTTTTGCAACGTACATGTACATTGGCATGACAAATGTAAAAATCTCTACTCTAACTACATAGCGCAGCATTGATCGTGCATCGTGCAAGCGCGCTTGGCCCTTAGTTACATGTAAACAATTATTGCGCGTGCGCATGACATGGTTACAGCGCCCTCATTTGACACAGGCAGTTTACAAATTTCTGGTAATGTAGATGTGTTTAATTTCAGTGAAAAGCTATTTTTGAAACTTTACTGCTAAAAAAAGACTCAAACAAAACTTTCCAAAAAATGCCATTTTTTGGCATTGATTTTTTTTCTTGAGTACCGGTAATTGATATCTGATGAGTTTATAAATGTTATTACTCATTAGATGTCTTATTGTATCATTAACTGTAGGGAACACAAAAATTCAAGGCCGAAAAAAAAATGCAAATTGTGGAAATATTTTACTTTTGAGTCTTTTTTTTTTTTATGGTGATGATGACAGCGTATTTTTGATCATCAATCTACATGTTTCCTGTGAAAATACTGCAAACGTCCCAAAGTGTACACTATGTCGCTCAAGAGTTACATATAGTCTGACTCGCAGCAAAATATTCATTTGACCAGTCTACATGTATTTTCAAAGAAATTGCCTGATCTCTTGAGCAAACATTAGTGACTAGTATAATGGGGGTAGCAGGGGAGAGAGAGAGACAACCAAGAGGAAATATGACTTTCAGAAGGAAATAGAACTTTCAGTCCGAGAAACTTGATGATCGCATTACAAGCTTTGATGAAATGGCCACGTACATTAGTGTTTGACTTGCTTTGAAACTAATGCTATGACAACTCAAGTACACAATAACTATTTAGCCTACGGTATGCCACCCAGAGTGTGCATTACATTACTTGGCTTTCAATTCTACAGGTTAATAGTTACAGATGATATTTAAGCTTTATTTATTTTGACATGAAATCAAATAGGCCTGTGCATTTTCGAATAATTTACTATTCGAAAAATCGGTTTCCTTTTCGATCGAATATTTGATATTCGATGCGTGAATTTTTTCTTAAGATTTTAACAAAAAAAGTTTGCTGTGAAATTAATTGATTTTGGCACATCCGAACTCACAGCTCACAGGAATACAGCAGCCTTTTTATTGCAGAATTTGCCGCCTCAAAAAATAATCTGTGCTCAAATTATATAGACTTTATGTTGTACATGTATGTAACTTGCATAGCAGTCTCTCACCCGAAGAGGTTTTTGCAGAAATTACCGTCGTCGGCCCTTGTAGACTTGTGGTTGGATGCAAATATGACATCAAAGCAGCCGTTTCGGCAAAGGAAAAAGGTTTTTTACTACTTCCTAGCTGAAAGACATGTTTGGTTTGGAGTGGAAAAAGCACATACCTAATATTCGATTCGGTAAAATGCTATTCGAATATTCGACGGACGACCGAATATTCGAATATTTCATTCGTTAAAAAGTAAAATGTTTTTATGTTTTGGTTCAAAAATGAACACCAAAATCCAACAAATTTTTGTTGTGAAAATAAATGAAATCAATACCAAGTCATTTGGCTTTGAAATAAATAAAAAGTGTCGCAGAAAATTACAAATTTTAGCAAACTGTTATGACATGTAAAACAGTTATAAAATGGGGTTTTCCATAAAAAATGGGACCCAAAAAGTGAGCAAAATGGCACATCTACTTTTCTGTAAGAAAATAACTTAAGGTTTTTAAAAATTGCATGGTTTTTATGGTTTTATGCAGCACTGATAATAATGTAGGTAAAATTTCTGTAGTAAGACAAGAAACTCTGACACCAGCCTGGTGTAAAACTTGACGTGATTCTTTTGGTGTTAAATAACACCAAATTATTTAATATCTTGGTGTAAATTTTTCTGGTGTTAAAAAATTATTCTAAGTGGGCATGCGCGGACATCCAGCTTTTTGATTGGCTACAGGTGTTTCTGATCATTTTTCCACGTTTGCGCATACAAACCATAATCACCACGTTGTACTTATGGCTAGACTATCTAAAAGTAGTGGATCATTATTACTCCTTATATACATGCCTTAGGGGGTTGTGAAGACATAATGAATAAAGGTGTTTCTCTATAATTCTCAAATCATGACGAGGACAATGGCAATTTGCCAATCACACTACTGTTCCACCACGAACGGAATAGTGCGGATAAATTGAAAAAAAAGGAGATTACTGTAAGTGAAAAGCGATAAATCAATGTGCTCATTAAGACGTTTCACAGTGAAACGTCTTAATTTTTAAGAGAAAGTGTCTTCAGTATTCACACCAGAGGCGAATCAAGTGACACCAATTGTAATACAAAATAACACTGGCTCCTGGTGTAAAAAGTACACCAGAGTTGGTGTTAAAATATTTTAACACCAACTGCTGGTGTTAATTTACACCATGGGTGTTGTCTTATATATATATACCGGGAAAGAATCAAATTTAACACCAAGCGTGTTAAATTTAACACCTCAGATTTTGCAGTGTAGGTCATAATGCCCTTATTCCAGGAATTAAACAGTTCATCTTGCAAATGATATATTGGGCCTTAAAATATGGCTTAGTCCCTATAATGTATGTCCAAAGTCCAAACATACTAGCCAGGTGAAGCAAACAAACTGATAAGGACCCGGATTTGCCAAGCACAGATACATGTAAATCATATTAGCACATGAAAGGTTATCACTTTTTGGTATCCCGGAACTGCAATTTAGACAAAAATGACAGGCTGTATATTGTTGGAGTGAAGTGTTCATTAAATATTGGGGGGAAAAATTAGACTAAAGTTTGAACAAAATGTCAACTTACCAGTATGAATAATCAAACGTGAACTGAAAAATAAAAATAATTAAAAGATAAAAAAATCATACTTATTTTTAAAATTTTAAGCTATAAATATGAATGCTGTTTCATAGGCATGATAGGTGTATTCCTAAATCTGGATACTTCGGCTGTTTCACCTTCCAATAACTGCTGGGGTCGATTTCACAAAGACATGCGACGCGTCTTAAGTACCAAATCCATTGCAACTCGCCGAACCCTTTGTAAGTTTGCCACGGGTTCAGCGAGTTGCGATGGATTTGGTACATACGACACGTCACAAATCTTTATGAAATCGACCCCTGTAAATAGTACACTGATAAGAGTTTAATGGATACATTTTCATTGATATATGAGTCTTTCCACGGTAAAGGGGGGCATTTTGGCAACGCAGACCATATTTTCCAGAAAATACCTTTGTCTGGTCTCAAAATAAAAGAATTAAGTTTCAGTTGTTCTGAAGAGATAACTTAGGCCCAAAAAGGGTTATAAATAGTGCGACAACATGCCTTTCTAAAAACCCTGTGTACAAATTTCCAATATACGCTCGTATCCGGGACGGCCTAAAATGTAACAAGTGTCGTCCTGGTTACGCGGGTATATTGGAAATTTGTACACAGGGTTTTTAGAAAGGCATGTTGTCACACTATTTGTAACCCTTTCTGGGCCTAAGTTATCTCTTCAGAATGAAACTTATTTCTTTTATTTTGAGACCAGACAAAGGTATTTCCTCGAAAATAATGGTCTGCACTCTGTTGCCAAAATGCCCCCTTTAATGTGGAAAGACCCAACTACAAACCACTCTCTTCACCAAACACAAATAAGACAAAGGAATAAAACAAAAGATTTACTCACACTTTTTGGTTCTTCTCCTGGGGTTGTACGGGAAAAAAGAATATGAAAATAAAATAAAATTGAACAAAGAATTTTTAATTACGGGTATACATGTACTTTCTGTTTTTTAGGAAAACGTTCAACTCAGTTTTCCTAAATTACATGTATTTAAAGGCTTAAATATTTAAATATATTCATAAGACAGTTCATGCATACATATCTATTGGCTAAGAGCATGTCAAGTGTCTGGTCTTAAATACACAACAAAAGCTCAGCTAATTTTAAACACTCTCCAGTTTGGCCAACAATTAAACATACAGAAAATGGACGTCAAATGTGCGCACACACGGTATGCCTGAAAGCAAATTGCAGCATTTAGTCAAATTTTGAAATTGGCTTCGACAAATTTATTGCCGGAAGTTTGACTTGACTTGAAACTCAAAGGCAGTTTAACTTGACTTGAGACTCGAAGGCAGTTTGACTTGACTTGAGACTCGAAGGCAGTTTGACTTGACTTGGGACTCGAGGGCAGTTTGACTTGACTTGAAACTCAAAGGCAGTTTGACTTGACTTGAAACTCAAAGGCAGTGTGACTTGATTTGATTTGGGACTCAAAAACAGTTTGACATATTTGCACTTATCAATTGTAGTCCTGGCACCGGGGGACATAGCCGGGACATAGCTGGGGATGTCAAGAAATAGCAGGGACTTGGCCGGGGATGTACAATTTGCTGCTCGGCCCTACCAGGACACGCCGGGCCGGGATCATGCGGGGGTTGTACAACAATGCCCCGCATGCTGGGGCCGGGGTATAGCCAGGGATGTCAAAAAAATAAGTGCTCCGCCCGGCTCGGGCAGTAGCGGGGATATTGCCGGGGTGTCACTCTGAGCCAATTTTACATCCCCGGTCAAGTCCCCACTAGTCTCGGGTCCTCCGGGGCTGGGTTACAATGGATAAACTTGCATAACTTGGGACTTAACTTTTATGGACTACTAGAGTACTTGAGACTTGAAAGTTAAACAGCTAGAATCCCCCCTTCCACATTTTTTGAGTTTTTCTGTTTATCGTGGAGGTGTATGTGTCTACAACACCATCACAACTTGTTTTTCACAAAAAATCGACAGGCTTTTGCTTAAAACGTAAAGCAGTTCCGACCCTCTTCACCCGAAATTCTTAAACGCTCGAGGTCACTTGGTTTGTTTATCAACAGGGTTTTGACGTCATCCTGAGAAACATACAAAACGGTCTGTGCAGTATTGAATGGAAAATACACGAAGTGAATGTTTATCATGCCTGTTTTGTCCTTGTAATTCAAAATACAAACGTGAAAAACACTTCATGTAATATGACAACAATCTACTATTACCTGTTTTGTGAAAAAACGGTGAAATTGTGGCTCACAATGAAGCTCTTTTGAAGTAAATACTGGTGCACTGCGATGGGTGGTTTTGTCACGGAACGAATGGCATTCACAGCGGTCTGTGTACAGCATGGAACGGTTCCCTGCGGGCATCGGCCGGTACAAGTTAGAATGAGCGACTCATTTTTTTCTCTCTTGGTAATAAAAAAAGAAAATCTTTCTGCTCTCTTTTTTTTCATAGTGTCTGGTAAAACATACAACCACGCAGCTACTGGGCATATCTCTGGCTTTTTGGACCAACAAAATTCTTCTAACAGAGACGGTTTTCCAAGTTTTTTGCGTGTAAACGTATGGAGCTAACAATCGTGTTGACCTCTCTTTCTCAGGATTGCGTCACGGGGTCACGTGCATATCATGAATACCTAATGAGCGTTTCAGAAATCGCGAAAATCTCATTTTCGAAAAGCGCACTTTTGCTTGCAATTTATCCACTTAAAACCGACAAATAAAAAATAATAAAAATCCACGTCGGCAAGAGGGATGTTTGGACTATCCAAAAAAGCCTAAATGCTGGATTTTCGTCAGGGGGATTCTTCCTCTTTAAGACTCATGCTCAAATTTCTGTACCTTTATCAGAACTGTATATTTTGGTCGTCGCTCCATTCATTTCAACAATAACTTTGGCCCCTCTGTCTTTTTCCCTAAAGATGCAAAACATCACAATATATACGGTTTTCTCAATCAGTCTTTAAAATGATGTCTGAGCAATATAAGATGCTCACATCGAAGGAAAAAGGTTGTTAATTCCTGAAAATAAAAGGCATGAAATTCCGTTCTTGACTGTTAAGTAAAAAAAGGGGGCAATTTAAAAAGCGGAATTTATGTTTTAAAAAATGTAACCAGTCAGTTAACCATTGAAAGAAATCAATGACATTTTCCCAAAAGTATATGGTTAAAAAAGTTATATTCTGACCGAAAGATCAAGGCAATTGAGAGATGTAACATTTTATCAGCGAGTAATGTGTATGAACACCTTCATAGGCAAGGCTGACTGCAACAACACCCATGTACATGTAAGAGCCACTGAGGCAGCATGCGCCACTCTACACTCAATGCATCGTGGGATTGAATGACAAATATTGCCCGGCAAAGTATTTGTAAACCTATGAGGCGGAGGCCAACTTGGCAACTTGTTTTTACTTATTTTAACGAAAACCAAAAAAAGAGTTCATGAATCAACCTCCCACCACTTTATCTTTGATACATATCAAACATACTGACAAACATGTCCCGAAACAGAAATGTTGCAAATGCGAGAAATCGTCAGGGATTCCCTTCGTAGTGGGAGAGTACGAGAACCGCGCTCGCAGCTCGGTATGAGCAATGCAACACGCGCCGTATTGGCTCGGGGCGGTTGGATTGTGTGTGCTAAAGTGGTTGGTCAATCAGTGCCTTGTAAGCCAGTTTGTGTTGATTTCATGACCCAACAATCCTGCAGCACTGTTGTTTTCAGTTCATGTGATGCAGAGTCAGTTAAAAAAAAGAAAAACAAAAAAACAACACCACATTTTTCTTGCAAAACTTTTCAATTTTTACCTACCTCGTGTTAAAGGGCCTCACTCGGACAGCCACCTTCACCCTAAACATGCAAAATAAAAGACAAAAAGCTATTTTATTTGTTCACTATTTTTGAATTATCGGCAATCGATACATACATAAATTGGTATTTTTTCGTATACAATGAACAAAGATTTGAAGATAATTACCTGGAATCAACAGATACCATAATATAATTTTAAGATATACTTCCCACTTGCACTATTTGTCGCAAATGTTGCTTTTCCGTAGAAAAATCACATTTTCTCATTCAAAAATTGCCTTCAGTTAGTGCACAAGATAACCATTCGCACGAGCGCAGCGCCCTCTGTTATCACGCTTACGCACAGACCACTCGCGCCTTATTTTTGTGCATTACTTTATGCAGTACTTTTATCATTTATTTATCTCAGAAAAGCAACATTTCCGACAGTAGTGCAAGTATATCTTAGAATTGGATGATCTGTTGATTCCATGAGGTAATTTCCTTCAAATCTTTGTTCAACGTATTCTGTCGGTCGCACATCCTGGCACTTCTGTGACCCAGTGTCATGTGCCTTTGTATACGGGCATACATTGTAACACCGTGACTGGAGTGAAAACAAATTCATTCATGCTTAGATACGTGTACGTGTTGCGTAGACAACGGCTTTGTTTCTTCGCTTGTCACCATGGGCACAACGTTGTTTTCACTCCAGCGACGTTGCGACGAATGTCGGTCGTTTCGTACCCAAGTTGTTTCGTACCCAGTCGTTTCGTACCCAGGTCGTTTCGTACCCAGGTCGTTTCGCACCCAGGATTCATTGCACACGTGACAAAGGGTTCCAAATCCTTTTCTATTGAACAACAATGCTACTGTCAATCACTCTTGGTGGTTCACGGGACGGTGTTACGGTTTGTTTTGTCTGATTTTTTAACCTGCCACTGCATGGTTTTTTTTCTTCTTGGAGCTTACTGTTTGGAGCTTACCCTGCGGTTTGTGGGTCTTTTGAGCTTGGGTTATGATCGACGTTGTTTGTCTTTAATATTGTAGCGTGATTTTCTTTGGTTGCTGGTTTTTTTTTAAATTGTACTTTTTATAATTATCAAGTTTTGACTTTAATTAAAAACTGTCATAAAGTGCAATTCAAGAGTTTTTAAAATGTTCAATGCCTGAATCTACCCTGGTGTTAATGTTTTCACTCTTTTATAATTATCAAGTTTTGATTTCAATTCAAAAAACTGTTGTGAGTAATAAAATGCAAATCACTAGTTTTGAATTTTTTTAATGCTTTTCAATGTGTTCAGTTTGGCATTGTTTTGGCAGTAATAAAAAAAAACAATTTCGCATTGCTTAAAAAAGTAGGCTCAATTCTAACCTGTGGAGAAAACAAAATAAATGTAATTTTTTATTAATCATTAATTTCCGTTTTTATTCTGCCTTTGATGCAAATCTTGACCAATCTCTCTTGTAGATGTGTTGGTCCTGAAAAGGACCGGTTGTTTTGTTGTTGATTTACAGGGCTGGACCTGTCAGGTACTTGCAGGCTGCAAGGAGTCCCGATGTTGTGATGCTTCGATCACACTGAAAAGCATGCTGGTTCGTACAAACAGACTTCTTACAGAAGAGGCAAGGATACTTGATAGGCATCTTAAAGGAGCGTGACCAGAGTTTCTGGAAAATAGTTTTCGATGTAACTTACCAATATTATCAAGTAACTCCCATACACACCTCCCATGTCCCAAAAACCCGAAAACATTCGCAATTTCCAGTAAAAAATTGAACAAAACTATCAAGTATGCTTTCAGCGGATAAACGTTGATACTGGAAAATTAGTTTACAAATAATCGGTGGATTTTCGACGATATCCTCGGAAATATGCGGCCTAGAAGCGCGGGAGTTTCAGTTTCGTAATCAGAAAAATATAACGGATGTTATGATATAAAAATCTCATGACCCATAAGGTAAGTCCCGGGGAGTTATGGGTAAAAAAAAGTGATCTGGTCACACTCCTTTAAGCTTGGAAATTCTTGAATCTTGACTGGAGTGGAAATATCTTGAAACAGAATGAGTAGATTCTGTTCGATGATGCTCTTTATAGACTTCAGAAGGATCCTGAGTATAATTCTATCAACCAATCAGACACGCGGTTCAAGATGTTTTAACCAATGACCACCCTATCTTTTATCAAAGATACCGCTGTATCAATGAGGGGCACCGCGGCGCGCGGTGCATGACTGGAGCGGACGGTATTGAAATTGGATCAATGGGTTACCAAGATTGTATATGTATAGTTGGGGGTTAGGGGTAATGCAGAACCCTTCCCTCACACAAAAGGTTTAGCTTCAGTTTCTATCATATCTGAAAATTGGAACGCCATAACTCCATAACGGAATCAAAATGACAAGCACATTTGAACCTTTAAAAAAAGAACTTTTAAAAAGCACAAGTCCGGGAGGTTCATACGTCAATGCACCTAGCCGTGTGGAGTTGCCGGCCGACCGCGCTAATTGCCGGTCAATGTTCTGGGACAAACAGGCTCTACTTAATGAGTTTGAATACTTACTTCAAACTTTATCGGAGAAAAAAATAAAAGGGACAAAAAATTCAAAAAGGGAAAACAACCTTAATAAAAACTGGAACCAAATGTGTTTTCCCAAAGGATTTTTCGCCGCTAGAGGGCCCACATTCGGTAGCTACTGTGCGTGAATGCGCGCCACCGCATTGGTCGAGACTTCATCAGAATGATTCGAATGATTGACAGTGAAACAGACAGCCAGTACTGTAGGACGCAATCTTAATCCCTGGGAACTTGATACGTACATCTCTATGATGATGCCGCGCGTCGGTGACTAACAGGAGCGGGTTTGCATGACTGGCTTAATCTCCTTTGTGCATCAGAATGATTCGAATGATTGACAGTGAAACAGACAGCCAGTACTGTAGGACGCAATCTTAATCCCTGGGAACTTGATACGTACATCTCTATGATGATGCCGCGCGTCGGTGACTAACAGGAGCGGGTTTGCATGACTGGCTTAATCTCCTTTGTGCATCATAATTGACTGGGTACGAAACGACCAGGGTACGAAACGACTTGGGTACGAAACGACTTGGGTACGAAACGACCAGGGTACGAAACGACCAGGGTACGAAACGACCTTCAGAATATGAACAAATACCCTTAAATTTAATAATAATTGAAAATCCAACATCATCAAAATGATGAATTTGGGCTAAAATATTAAGTCGATACTTACGAGTCTCCTCCACCAGACATGTTGCTAATTTGTGTAACCACAGTGCACAAAGATCAGATTCGAAGACCCATAGGCCTAAGCCATGTACATGTAAAGCGGGGGACCGAAGATGTCCTGTGAATGTCCAGCACTTCGCTCCCAGTGCGCCGAGCTATTATACACAGCACATGCAACCCAACAGGTGTACGAAACAACAGGTGCACAGCCGGGACGGTTTCAAAATGTTCCAAAATCAAGATCCCAGCGCATGTCAATTCACCCTTTTTACACTTGAGCGTTAAAGCCAAAAGTCACAGTCCGTACGGATGTTACTTTGCTATCGATTCCGGACGCAAAAGGCGTAATCCATGGCGAATTTTGTTAATGTCAAATACTCGAGAAACCAACTTGTGTTCTCGCTTCCCCGGCAACTGGGCTGCGTTCCAAACACGCGAACGTTGCCAACGTTCGCCACTGGTTACAATGCTTTTGTGCACTCGTCTATGAAATGCCGGGTACCGGTTGTTGGCGAACGATGAAAACGTTTGCAATGTTCGCGTGTTTGGAACGCAGCCCTGGTCGAGAACCTATGACGTCATGAAATGTTGGACTTGTCCACTCGTCGTCTGCGCTACAAGTGCAACACTGGTCGAAACAAAGAGCGCCCTCTTTCGGTCAATAGATTTTGTTAAAGAGTGTCGTTTTCCAGAAAATGGAATACATTTTGAGCCCGCCCTCTTGTGGTTATTCCATTGCTACTGCGGTGTATTTCTATTGTGACGTCATGTAAATACCTTGGAGATACACCGCAGTTTTCATTCGTCGGATTAGTCTATAAAATACCTCCCCAAAATACTATCCATGTGAAGAAAACGGGAAATTTGCTTGGAAGGTTGGTGTAGTTACTGCACTGCTTTATGGAACAGAAAAGCGTATATTTGAAGATGACTTTATAGTTGTGTGCGCACACACATTTTTTACTAGGGCGCCCTCATTACTATTCTGAGATTTCGCGTTTTTAATCCGTATATTTTCAATGATGTCGTCAGAAAACCACCGATGTTTTGTAAACTAATTTAGACCTATCTGGCTCCATAATCCAGTGCAATAATTACACCAACCTTTTGCATCCAGATCTAATTTGGAAATTGCAAATTTCCCGTTTTTTTCCCCACGGATAGTATTTTGGGGAGGTATTTTATCAGATTGTTAGGTTAAAACGAGATACAATTTTCTGAACACCTCCTTTAAGCTGTGTTAAAGTATATAATACAGGATTTATAATGTAACGAAATTTTAATTCACCATTTTAACCGGAAAATCTCCCTCAGTCAAATGGAAGACAGAAGTGGTTGGCAACTTCAATGCAATAATTCCGCCGACGAGGGAAAACAAAATTGAAGATAAATTTATATGAATGTGTGCGCGCACACATTTTTTTTACAAGAGCGCCCGAGTATGAACGAAACTAGTCCCGTTTGCCTTCAACTCCTTCTTGTCATGGTATAGACTATTTGCACAACCGGCCATGTTGGTGGACAGGCTTTCTCGTCTAAACCACGCCTGGCGCACGGTGATAAAAACGTTTACCCCATTGTTCCACCATCCGCCGCAAGAGGGCGATATCACGACTGACCGCTATTTCACCAAGACTGCGTACGCGTGGCGGTTGCGCAGTACGGGCAGAACGAAATGTTTCCGATCATTATTTCAGCTGCTGGTCAGCATGCACATCCGGTCACTGACAGCCTTTCTGCACCTTGGCAGAAAGCTTGACCGTTCGGTCACACATCACAACACCGACGGAAGAAACCAATGAAAGACATATTTTGTTCTATAATAAAAGTGCCCCCGGGCAGTTTATTACGCATAAGGACTCCTGCTGTTTATGTCACAAAGAGCGAGACCATTATTTTTCTCTGCGACGCAATACAATTTGTAACTTTGCACCAAAAACAGAGAGTGTTTCATTCTATG
This sequence comes from Henricia sp. BOLD:AAB3569, assembly GCA_037783545.1. Classification (NCBI taxonomy): domain Eukaryota; kingdom Metazoa; phylum Echinodermata; class Asteroidea; order Spinulosida; family Echinasteridae; genus Henricia; species Henricia sp. BOLD:AAB3569. Next base: position 630,463 of record JBBELK010000888.1, read on the forward strand.
CATGGCTGAAAGGAATAGTCGTTTCACGAGTCAAATTTGCTCATAGTCGTCTATCGCCGCGGCAGGTTTACCGTTACACTATACAGTGTCTTGTCTAAGAACTCAACGCGATAGCGGTGACCAGGCCTCGAACCACGGACCAATCGCAGTCTGACGCACTATATGATCCACTAGTAGACCACCGCACCTCCAATGGGTGAAAGGTCCATAAACTAAAATGAGTGTATGCCATCGATATATATACACTGGATGAATATGCAATAGCAGTTGGCTATACGAGAATTGAAGCCATGCGCCGGCCGCCATGTTGTACACCACGAACAATGCTTGACCTAGACTGCTCCCGGTCCATGCGGTCGCTCGCATTCCACTTAATACATCATGTAGACCATGATGTAGAAAAGTGAAGACAGTATGACCAGTCTAGGCACGGAGGAAGAAACTGGGAAGGCATTGTATTATGGTGGGGTACCGTGGCCGAGCGGTTTAGGTCATTGACTCGCAATCATAGGTGAAGACTTGGGGTTGCGGGTTCGAACCTCCCCACGGCTACGGTACCTGTGCCCTTGGGCAAGGCACTCAACCACACTTGCTCCATCCTTCGGAAGGGATGTAAAGCCGTTGGTCCAGTGTGTTAGGTAATGGAAACGCACTCTAAAGATCCCAGAGCATTCTTTCGTGAAGAGCAAGGGGGATCATCCCCGGTGTCTCTGGCCATTTCTAATTCTAATTCTTCATGGGTTTCCTCACGTTTGCGAGTGACAGTGCAATGAGCACTATTGGGGAATCCTTGGTATGAATACCAGAAAGAAATAATAATAATAATAATAATAATAATAATGGTGTGTACAATGGCGGACGGTGGCTTCAATTTTAGACGTCATTGCTTCATCCAGTGTATATATATCTATAGATGGTGTATGCACGGCTGTTAGATTTGTTCCCGATCCCTATAGATTGGTTCGCTTATTGCGAAAATATAGGGATCGGTAAAGGGCAGCCATGACGGGTAGAATTCTGCCCATCACGTGGTTATTATTATTGTTTATTTGTTTAGTAAGTGCGCAGATTTTGCATTGACATTTGTAACTTGGCCGTGCGTGTCGAACATATCCAATTATGTAAATAAAGTACATTGCCTAAAGCAAAGGGCTTGGCTAATTTTTAAATATAAAAAAACACAATGCGCACGCGCAAAGACGACCAATTACAGATCAAGATGAAGCGCCCTTTACCTGTCCTTATATTCTCCTGTGTGGAATATGTGGACGGGAACCAGTCTAGCACGGCTGTGTTTCTGAACTAACGCACCCCAAACAGCGCCCCCTTCTGTGAGTTTCTGTGAAGACATTTTCAAAGTTGACAAACGCTTTTTTATTCATTTTACATCGAAAATGTCTTTTTAACCAAATAACCCTTCGATACAAATTTGGACAAATGACTTTCTGGGGCAAGCCGGCCAAGGGTTTGGGGCGTATCTTAAATGATCTCTGAGAGGGGTGGTTATCTCATTGTTCACGTGATAGCCAATCCCAATCAGTGAGGAACAACTCCACTACCGTGATTGAGTTGGCTTCATAGCTCATCTGCACGTAAAGCAGAAGGTCCGCGGTTCGAATCAAATACAAATAATCCTTCATTATTATGCAGTAAAAGACTAGGTATAAAATGTGCACAAACGGCGTTAATCTCCAAAATAATTGATGATGTGTATGATTTTAAAAAAACTCATTCACGTTCAGACGGAGAGGCGTTTCTCGAAAACGTCCATGCTTTCGAGAAATTGCCCAAAGCCACCGTCCTATTAAGACTGGTTTCCCTATCACACTGCACAAATAACTGACCCATATAATACCACATGAGGCGCCCTTGTAAAAATGTGTGTGCACACACATCTATATAAATTCATCTTCAATCATCGTTTTCTTATACTCAGGCGGAAACATTGGACAGTTAGAACCACTTCTATCTTCTATTTGAGTTAGGTTTTTCCAGTCAAATGGTTGATTGTGATTGAGATTTTGGAAATGGCATGTCCGAGGGGTGACTATACTGGACCCTCCAACAACACACTCTCGCTTTTACATCAGGGTATAGGCCTGGCTTAGCGGTCATGCCCTCCCAACTCCTCACCAAGGCCGCTTCCTAGAAACCTCTTAATGACCAGCCCACTTCGCCCCGGGCCACATGCCACACAAGCCAGTTACATTACATCAAAGTGTAAATTTGCGGTCGCTTTTTCTAATAACATTTGAAAACAATTTAGCGTTGGTAACGTTGTTCGGTCAGCCCACCCAGTGTATAGTGACAGGTTAAGAATGCGCACTTGAAGCCCAGATGATGAGACCTCGACCTGCCCCGTTTGTTGATTTGTTTCCAATTCCCATCTCTTCTCGAGGGAAAATTGTAATCCAAAACGTGTCCATCACCTACACCCTCAAAATACCAGCGATAACAGTGAGGGTACCGGAGGGCGGGCGGGTTGGCGTAGTGGTTCTTTACTCGCTTCTCACCTCTGACGCCCCGGGTTCGATTCCTGGGTGAGTATCTAGCAGATTTCTCTTGGGGTTTCCTCCCATTTCTAACATTGCATCTCTTTCGCTATAATTTCGTTATAATTTAGTTGTCATTCTTCATTATCTCTTTCGTTATCTAAACAAGTAAAGCTACAATGTAATACCGCGCCGAAGATGCCATAACATTAACAACATCGGGGTGGTTTTTGGGTCATTGGCTCGTAACAGCGGGGTTAAATTATAGTGTTGCGGGTTCGATACCTTGTCGTGGTACTTAATTGTGCCCTTGAGCAAGGCATGCACTTTACCACAATAAATTGTTCTATCCTTTGGAAGAGATGTAAAGCCGTTGGTCCAGTGCATGTTGTAATACACCTAAAACTAGATCTGGAGCACTCATTCGTGAAGAGTAATGGTATTACCCGGTGTCTTCTGATGGCGCCACCCACCTATGTATCTTGATGTTTAGGTGTAAGAGTCACGCAATTCAAATAAACAAATAAAATAAATAAATATTCAAACCAACTCGAGATAGTAGTCGGTTCAAAATAATTGTATACGATTGCAGAAAAAATAATGCTGAAAATATAACACCCACGTTCTCGAACGTTAGCTTTAAAAAAATACTTTGAATTCAAACCTAAATTTTGTTCACTCACGGAGGAAGAAAACGTGGTTTGAACCTATAGACCGTATCGAATAGCTGCCATATTGTAGGACAACTTTTTATATTCAAATTGGTCAACAATGTAAGCACAAATGGTGCAACCATGCATGCATGTCTTCAAGGAACAAAGGAACTGCCCTACAAGATGGCGGCTATTCGATATGGTCTATAGTCGCTGCTGCTCAAATCTGCACAAGCAGGAAAACAATGGGGGTTGCAAATGTGGACAATGTCCTCAACAATTTCCTTGACCTCATTCTTTTCGAATATACCCATAAATCGGTTACCCATCAATTCTAAAAAATAAATGTGAAAAGAAAAATCATTTGCACACCCACTCCCCCTCCTACCGTTTCAATTTGGTTGGCGCGCCGTCAATCGCTCCACCCATGCTTGTAATTTGCTGGATAAGCACATCTAATTATAGATCCAGGTATTAAGTTTGAATTTGCACATCCAAGAATTCCTGGGCGTTTCGTCCCAGATGATCGCTTATTACGGAACACGCCGAGGTGCCAGCGCGCTCCACTGTGATTCGCGGCCCTAGAGAACGCCGCGGAAGCCCCACCGATCTCCGCTGGTGCAATTCCAACAAGCAGCGGTACTCCAATTCGGCTCGTTACGCACACAAGGGATAGCGGTAACACCCTCATAATTATTTATTTCGCGGTTTATTTTGGGATGAACAGGGTTTGCCCACCATGCCCCCATTTGTCTCCCAACTGGGTCCACAAAACTGGGGCATTTTGGAAAATGGGGTACCAGGGCTCGTTGCCAGCCCGTCTGAGGTGGGCGGGCTGTTGTTATACCACTGAAGGAGGCCGGAGCGTGTCTAGATCACATTTTTGAACTCCCCATTTTCCCATGGGTGTTGAGATTTTGGTACCATATCTTTTGTCATATTTTTCTCTTTCTCTTTTCTGTTCTCAATCCGTATATTTTCAAGGATATCGTCAAAAACCACCGATGTTTTGTAAACTAATTTATCTGGTTCGATAAAGCAGTGCAATAACTACACCAACCTTTTTGCTTCCACGCCCAAATTAAAGGTTGCAAATTCCCTGTTTTCTTAGCAATGGACAAGTCTTGGCTCCAAGACATTTGTCGTTCAAGTTTGTTTGTTCTCGTAGCACGCCGTATGTGCGGTATTCGATTATGTGTGTTGTTTCGACGTTGGTATGATCCTTACGCGTTTGACCAGACTTGGACTAGATTACCAACGAATGTTTAGACCCTGGCAACTGACGTCACACTTGAATAGTCTGTTTTGCGTTGTCAAAAAGCTGGGCGTGTGTAGCACTCGTCATGTGATGACTACGTGTAACATGGTGGTAAATACCCAAATAGGATAAAATAAGGTGCTTGTCGCTGGAGAAAGTAGGTTATGGCCAATGGCAAAAATACGAAGCTCACCAAGTATACAGCAAAAACAATGACAGGCCCTTCGTCAACAACCCCCCTCTGAGAGCAACAGTTGCCGTCGGTTGTCATTTAATCATATCCTTTGATTGACAGGCGCTCAGATCCGCTCTGACGCCTATGCCCCAGTTAATCCGCGGCCTAAATATGTTAATAACACTGGCGGTCAAAAATATTGGTGGGAGATCTTTTGTTACCAAGAACTAGTGGTCAGGCAAATCAAAAAGGGCTGCTACTCTCGGAATTCAAAGCTATATCTGATCGAGTACAGCCTTTTTTCATCGTCAGTCACTGTGGTCACACCGACGACTTTTATATTTTAACTGGCACATTTATATTTCAACTACCCGTTGATCGTATCTCAGATTATATTGACATCTCAATTTTACGGCTGGCCCGAGATATTTCTCGAAGATTGCGTCCAGAGGGACTTCACGAATGACCCAATTTCTGACGAACGCGTTTCCACGCGCGCAAAAAACGGACATGATAAACGGCCCGAGCGGAATAGAAACCGCTGAGGATAGCAGGGTCACGTTAGATGTGGGTCAGAGCAGGTTTCGCTGGGATCAGGTTTTCCAGCGACGTGTTTTATATTTTTCTTACACCGACCGAGATCTGAACGGTGATTATCAAAAAAGAAAGAGTTCGATTTACCTGGAATTTGACCCAGTTTATTGTTCAATTAGTTCTCCCCTGAATTCCTTTGCCGAAAGCTATAAAACACATCCATGGATTTTAAAGGAGCGTGTTCAGATTTTTGCAGAAAATGGATTTCGTTTTAACCTATAACACTAATAAATACCTCCCCAAAATACTATCCATGGGAAGAAAACATGAAATTTACAATTTGGATATGGAAGCAAAACGTTGGTGTAATTACTGCACCACTTTATAGAACCAGACAAATTAGTTAACAAAACATCGGTGGTTTTTTGACGATATCCTTGAAAATATACGGATTGAGAGCGCGAAATATTAGAATAATAACGAGAAAAATATGACAAATGATATGGTATCAAAATCTCAACACCCATAGGAAAAATGGGTGGTTACAAAATGTGATCTGGACACGCTCCTTAATGGACATGGTGACTTTTTTTTAGCAACCATGTAGGCCTATATGTATACTAGCAACACAGGGATTTCAGAACTTGAATTCGAATTCCAGTTCACACAAAGCAGAGCTCGATATGGCTATGAAACAAAACTATAATATGAAATACAGATGTTGTGTGACAAAATAATGTTTATAGGACTGATTTGTTTTCTTCTTCAATTTGCACTCGGGTGAGATTGCTCCAAAGAATACCAACCCTCCAGTGAGGACATCTCAAAAGCAGCCAAGTCTCAAACGTATGATTGCACTATATAGGAAAAATATAGTAGAGCTCTTCCTAGCCTTTCGCCTACAATTCTCAGAGTTGCAAGCCCACAGATTCGCTCGTTCCTACCGCCCAAACTGGGCGCTGGGACCATCGATATATAATCAATGGATAGAGTATGCAATATCAGTTGGCTATACGAGAATTGAAGCCACGCGCCGGTCGCCATTGTACCCCACGAACAATGCTTGGCCTAGACTGCTCCCCGGTCCACGCGATCGCTTGCATTCCACTTAACACATGTAGACCATGATGTAGACTAGTGAGGACAGTATGACCAGTCTAGGCAAGGCATTGTATTTGGTGGGGTACAATGGCGGCCGATGACTTCAATTTTAGACGTCGTTGCTTCATCCAGTCTGCAGTGTATATAATACCGATGACATCTGCCCGTACCAGCCATCGATATATAATCACTGGAAGAAGCAACGACGTTTAAAATTGAAGCTACCGTCCGCCATTGTACCCCACCAAATACAATGCCTTGCCTAGCCTAGAGGCTCGTCAGCAATGCGCGCGCGCTAAATTCGTGCCACGAAATACGCAGCTCCATGCCTTTGTTACAAACTAACCAGCCCATTTACGGAAAATGTTTTTATCCGACATTGCAAACAAATGTAGAAAAAGACACCCTTTTAAATCGCCACACTGCTGCACTTTTTTATCACCCCGAATTTTACTTTGTGGGTACTTGTGACAGGCTATTATTTTCAAATATTGGCAACCCAGTGGGTCGCTAATGGGTTAGTGGGTTACAACCAGGCTCGAATTTCATTCCCTGACGAGTTCGAGTCATTTGACACCCCGGTACTGGGTTAACGTTTCATTCCAGACTAATTTAACAGCTGGGCGTAAATATGTTTACTAGATTTATAAAATACCCGGTTATAGGATAATGCATTTCCAATCGACACAGAATACCCATTTTATCTCAACGCAGCTGGGCACCGATTTTGTTTTGCACCTTCTAGGTGCTGGGTTACACCGCCAGCAACTGGGTGTGAGGGGCTTAACACCGTACCCCTGCGCCCACTAACTGGGTAGGCAATGGGAACACGTACACCCCCAATTTGCGCCCAGTACCTTTTCCAACAGCTGGGTATCGGCACCTCTGGGTGCTGGGTTATTTTCGGTGGGTACAACTGCGATAGCCCGCTGTTGAGAAAAATACCAGGTCTGGGCTGGAGCAGCGGGTGCGATAATTACCACATTCCGTGGCCAAATAATTTTGGATTCAAATTCCTTTCAAACCAAATGAAAAATCTGGGGGGAAAAATCAACCCGAGATCGACAAAAAAGTGGGCCTTGTATACAGGGTGTTAACAAAAAAAGGAAACCGAGATTAATTTGTTAATTTCGTGGAGATGGCTAAATATTTTGGAAATTGGCAACCACCATCTATTAGCTAATGATGTCCTCTTTCTTATGACACTCACGAAATCCAATTTACGGTCACACATGACTGAGCACGGAGCAGTGTAATCAACCATGTCAGAACTGGTCTTGCACCAAAAAGATGTTTTCATAATGAACCATGTCTGCCCAGTGCAGGGCTTTTGTTGGGCCTCCAAATTATGCAATTCTCAGCCTGTTATTTGTTCATTTTCTCAGACCAGCAAAATGCAGCTTACAACTGAGCAGCGTGTGTTTGTGGTAACAGAGTGGTTGTCGAATTGGCGGGAATGGCACGGTCAGGAAAACGCTGACCAAAGGCATCTGCTACGTGCTGGAGGCTTCCAGTCCTCAACCACTCTGTACCACAAACACACGCTGCTCAGTTGTTAGCTGCATTTTGCTGGTCTGAGAAAATGAACAACCTTTCCAACTTTTAAGGAGTGTGCAATGAAATAACAGGCTGAGGATTGCATAATTTGGAGGCCCAACAAAAGCTCTGCAATGGGCAGACATTAACAAATTAATCTTGGTTTCCTTTTTTTTTAAAAACACCCTGTATATAATTTTATCATGCAGTCGGCCATCTTGAGAGCAGCCAGCGTGTAATGTATAGTGCTGAAGAACCCATCCATTTTATTTTAAAATGGTTTTAAATGTTTTCTTGATCAATTAAATTTAAATGTTTTATTTGGTGTTAGCCGGTGTCATTTTCAGTTCTTCACATGCTTCGACGAAGAAAGTCAGTTGGTACACAGGAAAAATCACGTGGTGTCTGTTACCATAATTGCTTTCAACACTTTAAGTCAGATTTTTCTTGTCAACTCGTGAAGTAAAATTGTGGGTAACTGCAAATGATGTATTGGGGCTAAAAGCTTCTATAGTAAGGAATACAATTTATGGGCAATTCCATGATTTTAAGTGGACATGACCCTAAATGTTAAAATTGTCACTTTCTACCTTTTCGTGTAAAGTTAGTGTATACCCGTCGTAAGTGTTTTGTGAAATGCAACTGTTAAAACCCTTCGTAAATTTATGAAGGGTTCGGCAAAAGTTGCGACGGATTTGAGCAATTATGACGCATCTCAAGTCTTTACACACTTTATTTGAGCACAAATAGAGTGTTAATATCTTGCGTAATTTTTAGAAGATGGTACCTATCCTAAATTGGACTAGGCTATACAGCTGCTCTTGACTTTGTTTGGAAAGCAATGGAGACCGACATGCACACTAAATATGAGCACAACAGGACAGTACCAGGCACAACTTGTAGGCCTATATGGATAGACAAAGTGTAACACAACTATAACCGTAACGTAACTAACCATGTTTTTGTTGTATAGTTGAAATTGAAAAGAATTATTGTTACAAGTGATATATCGAATAACTTGCCATGACAATGATATGGTTGCCATTTTTGCTACACTTTGTTAAAGGGGAGAAGACTTAATTGTTATTTTTTTCCATGTCCTTTCAATGTGACGTAACTAACCAAAGTTAAAGTTATTGATATCACTCACAGAAATCTGTTTAGTGATTTTTGTTTGATAGTGTGAAGTAGGTCTGGTTTAGATGTTTTGACATCATCAAAATGAGAAAATAATATTTATGCATCTTCATATAGCGGCCAAACATATAGTATATAAAAGGCACCTACAAATGCAACGTAATCATGGAATTGCCCTTATCGAGAGGAGAGGGTTCATATGTTTGACCTATATGTTGGGTGAAATAAAAATAAAAAGCAGCCCTGTTTACGTTTTCTGCAGTTTTTCTGGCGATTACTTTGAGAAGTCCTAATCGACCACCGCAAATCTTTAGACCCCACGATCGCTCGATTCCAAGGTTAGATTAGAGGTCTATACACGAGGTCAACGCCCGATCAATGCATGTAATTATAAACAAACTCTAAATCATTGTAACAAACTGGAAAAACATCGATTTCGACAACACGGGAAAATTAGAGTTAATATGGTCCTCAATAGTGGTCAATAGCAAACGTCAGTAACAATCGCACAGTGTGTACATCACTTAGAACTGTCAAATCTCCCTAACGAGTTAAATCATGGGTTAAATTCATCAGAAACAATTCCCTTTTTAGTCAAGGGGCAAGGCCCTTTTTCGACGATTTACACCCCAAGTATTTACCGAAGGTCACACCGGTCATTCGGCGATACCTAAAATCTACGGGGTGAGGCTATTTATTCCGGTTCAGCGCATATCTGTTGTGGGAACATTCCATGGCAATTAATTAAAGTTCTAAATTGGCTAAGGTTAAAACCTAAAGCGACGTGGGGGTTAAACCCTTCAAGACACTGGTAAACAGGTGGTCTGAATCAAACATCAGCGCTGTCAAAAGGTGGCGCTGTTTATGCTGAATTCGGCTCAAGGCTCGGTCTTTAGAGAAAGGAATTTCCAATTGTCATCGAAAACGAGGGTCTCGGTGCTTTATTTTGTGATAAAATTTGCAAATGAAAAGACGCGTGACGTCATACAAACGAGGCTCCCAGTGCTAATTTGAAATTTGTCAATAATTATTTTACTGTGTGTCGTTGATTTGCTTGTTTTTGTTAATTTTATGTCATCTTCGGCAACTACCGGTATGCCATCTTACTATACGGTTAAATTAGCTTTATCCATACCAGGACGCATGCACCCCCTCCGCTAGCATGATGGGGTTCCGTTTTGCATGATGGAGTTCCGTTATGCAATTTGTGTGTGTGTGTGTGCATGTGTGTTGTCATGATACCTGTACCTGCTAGTGATGGATCTCTGCTGTTGTCGAACACGAAGGCCGGAAACATATGCCAAATTGAACAAAAAAATCGAGGTGGGGTTAAAAAACAAAGGGGCAACAACAACGAAAGTTTAAAAGTGCTGTTGATGCACCAACCTCTCCCGTTTTATGGGACCCAAAACTTCGACGTATCGTTCACAAACAGAAAAAGGACCTGGCATTTTTTTCAGAAATGAAACATCTTGTTAATTTCTCAAGCTAAAGTTTCTTGAACCACGGAGGAAGGAAATCAGAAATGCTGACTCACAAAGCCTACATCTGCCATTCCTACTCGATGTCAGACCCCATTGCAGTGGCATCGCCCAGGCGCTGAAATGGATACATAAGCTGCGAAGTGCTATCATGATAATTGAGGTTTGCTGCAGAGCATTGATGCATCTATGAGGCTAAAATGTTTGCAGTTACATGCCCTGTATCTTACAAATAATATATTGGCCTTTAACGTGCACTGTGTATGTATTGAGATTGGTTTTGCAGCTCTTCATCATCGTCAGTGTCAGACAGAACATTCTGTACAAAAAGACAAAAAATGCATTAACAGGGTTGTTCAGAAAAAAATTACACGTTTTGTTTCGTCATATGCATTTTAAAGGTTACAGTTTTCCCAATTTATGTTTGTGCCACTCTGACATCAGAGTTGTTAAAACGTCTGCTTGTCTAGTATGCAGGAGGTCGTGGGTTAGAGTCCCACCCGAGCACACTATGAACTTTTTCTCATATAGTGTCTCGGGAAAGCACTGAGTATACACAGCATCTTAAATATTGAAACATTTTCTTGTCCGCAAGAGACCTTTCAAAGAGTCGACATTCCGCTACTAAACCTGATCGTAAAACCAAGTGGTTCGAAAGATATATCACACAGGTAGAGGAAAATCTCCGGGGTCAAATATTTAGCGACAGCTCTGTAAATCATCCACATAAATTTGGGAGTTTTGTAATTACTGGCATGTTTTCAAAACAACGGATTTTGATGTCAAAAAACGTCATCGGGCGAATTTATGAAGTCACTGACGGTAAAATCGCTGCAGGAGTCAATTGCTTGAAGGTTAGTGCACTTGATGTGGGGGTACTTAGGAGAGAAAAAATAGACACACTGGAGAGAAACTAGAACTGTTTTAGGCTCAGGTTGGGGACATCACATGGGTCTGGTAAAACTGCCGTAATTAGACCAGTCATTCTCTGGTGTCCATATTTTGAATTTCGCAACGGAGGAACAAAATATATCATTTGCAAGATAAGGCCCGCTTCAAACGTCGCGCTTATGCCGTATCGAATTAAATTCAACTTGGCACGACGTTGGCATGACGTATAGCACACGGCAGTGGTTTCAAACGTCGAACTTAAAGGGACACACCGGCTTTGTTGGGCTAATTTGGGCTCGAAATAGACCCATACATTATTCTGAAGCGCTTTCCAGAGTAAATTAGATATATCCTGAAAAGACGCCGTCAAGTTCGGCCGTTTTTGAGCATTTTTCAAAAATTCAAGGTCACGTGACTTTTCGGAACCAGATTCTTGTTCCGAAAAGTCACGTGGTCTTGTGAGTTAGTTGTATTTCCAGCCGTATAGAAACCAGCGCGAAGTGCGAGTTGCTTTTGTCATTCGCGGTTGGTTTCTCTTCTTGTTGGAAAATAATGTCTTACGAACATACCCGTATTTGTACACAAATCTGCCAGCAGATTTCATAAGAAGGGTTTCTGGGTGTTGATATGGACGAGAGAATCTCTTAGATTTTCGTGTCTTCGCTTCGAAAAAAACAGCATAAGCCTATTGAGGGCGCTAAAGACACCAAAACGTTGCGTTCGATGTGCTTCCTCGAGTCAGCGCTGACCTGAGAGATCATGCAAGGTGTGACGAGTCGGGGAAAACAAGGAATCGAGGTTAAACACGTGTCGACCCATATCGAACGCCACCTTTATTTACAAACACATGATACATAATACATCGCGACGGCTGGTAAAACGTATAGCCCATGATTGGTCTCTTTTGTTAATTTTAAACATTTCGAGTTAATTACGTGACATTTTGATAATTTTGTTTCACAACGACCAACGAAATATTATTGTCAAGGATGCTAGATTGCTATACATTATGTCCCTTTAACTGCAAACTCCCAGTCGAGCTTAAATACATCCAACATGGCGGATGAGTATTGTGCACGTCATGGATGTTGTACACGTGCGTTTTTCCATTCTGTCCATTGTACGTCGCCATTTTATTATTTTGATGCACTTGTTTGTTGGTTATTTCTTTACTCTCATACGCGCTGCGAGCATGCAGCATTCCTAGTTATGAACAAAATTGCGGACCAACTTCGAACTGGAATTAAATTCAACACGGCAGAAGCACGACGTTTGAAGCAATTTTATGCATCAGTACTTTAGAAAACCTTTAAAGTCCTAGCACTGTTTTTGTCAGTTTATTTAATTTTTTTAAATTTTGTTTTGCAGAAAGTACCATTTTGGACAGAAATAAATTGATGTGGTGTTTTGTTATCATTGCTATCGACACTTTGAGTAAGTTTTTTTTCTTCTTTTCAACCTATGCATGAAGTAAAATTTTAATTTTTTACAAATGGTAAAATGCTATGGGTCTTTAACGATATATTACACGTTACAAATGACGTTACCATGCGTGGTTGAGGATGTGTATGATAAAAACCAACCTGTGTATAAGTCAGCTCAGTACCTCATCTGTGTTCCGAGAAAACATTGAAAAACTGTGTCCATGCTTTCGAGAAATGCTGTGAAGCTACTGTTCCCTGGCTGGAATGCACTGAAAACAGAGCCATAATAGTCAGGGGACTAGTTTGGCTCTCATGACGGCGCCCTTCTAAAAAGTGCGTGTGCACGCGAATTTCATGACATTGTCTAGTGAGCTATTTCATTCACCAGTGAAGTGACTTTAATTCGATTATTTATGGTTTGAATTCATTTCGCACACATTAGTTTTTACAAGATCCTTATGGACAAGCTTTGTGATCGTTAAAGGAGCATGTTCAGATTTGTTTTCCAGAAAATGGATTTCGTTCTAACAATCATATACCTCCCCAAAATACTATCCATGAGAAGAAAACAGGAAATTTGCAATCCCAATTTGGATGTGGAAGTAAAAAGGTTGGTGTGATCACTGCACTGCTTTATGGAACGGATGATAATAGTTTACAAAACATCGGTGGTTTTTTTGACGATATGCTTAAAAATATACAGATTGAGAGCGCGAAATTTCAGAATGGTAGTGAGAAAAATATGACTAAAAAAAAAAAATAAATAAATAAAATGATATGGTATCAAAATCTCAACACCCATGGGAAAAATTGGAAGGTCAAAAATGTGATCTGGACGCGCAACATTTTTATAAACATTCCCTGTTGGAGCAATAGGGGGTATTTTTGTAATACCATGTCGGAAGCTAATATATAGACTCATTACTTTGGGATTGCTTTAGCTGTTTGTTATCGGGAAGGAGCGGTCGGTAGCAATTATTATTACACGTTATTTCCGTTTCAATTATCTGACATAATCTGGCTAAATTAGAATAATTTCCGTTAGTTCCTACCCCTGCGTGACACTATCAAGATGAAAATCATCTCAAACAACAACTGCCGAACTGCACAACTCCCTTCGTCTCGGCTTGTTGAATTATGAAGGAAACATTCCATATTTCAATTTAAATGATGAAAATATTGAAAGATATATGGTTCGTGGTTCTCAGCAAATTTGATTTTGTTTTCTTCCCCTGAACGAATGTTTAAAGCATTTACTTTATTTTAACGAAAAAACATCATACTTTGTATTTTAGACATCGGCAACCATGTGAAAAACGCCGTTTTTATACGACTCGGCCGTTTTTGCGCCTTGCTCAGACTTGCCCATACTGCAGGTCTGACTTTTCGTATTTGGTCTGTGGTTCTCAGAAGAAAATAGACTGGTTCCCGCTCTACATATTCCACATACAACGACTGAATATGAGGACCGACTACCGTAGTGTTTAAAATAGCACTAAGCATTACGTCATGCATTTATTTTTAGGAGCGCATAACCGTTAATTTTTAAAGCGCGCTGCAGTTGCGCGCTATGCGCTACGGCACGGGTGTATATATATAGGGGCTTTTCCAAATCTCAGCTTCGTCTCCGTCTCCGGCTCCGTCTCCATGTGGTTCACATGGAGCCGGAGCCTGAGCTTGAGCCCAAGTCGAGATTTGGAAAAAGGCCATAAAAAGGGTTATTCCATATTTGGCCAATTAAACACATGCCCATTATAGCATCAAAAATCAAATTAAAACCTTGTCTGCATCATCGTAAAATAAACACCTGGCGAATCGTACCCGACGATTAACGATAACGTCCGGGTGTGCATTCGGGTAACTTCGGGGACCTTCGGAAAAAGGAGAAATTTCTCCTGTTTCAATATGGCGGACTAACATGTATACTGGCGGTTGCCGGACCTAATTATCATCTAAATGATATGGTAGCGCGTGTGGTCTATAGTGGGTATGAAGCGGGACTCCCAATCAGAGGTTGTGGGTTCACTAAGCCCTACTATGACCAACATGTTTCTGCCGTATAATTACATGTTAAAAGGACACACCGGCTTTGTTGGGCTATTTTGGGCTCGAAATAGACCCATACATTATTATGAAGCGCTTTCCAAAGTAAATTAGATACATTTTTGGCCGTTTTTGTGCATTTTTCAAAAATTCAAGGTCACGTGGCTTTTCGGAACCAGATTCTTGTGAGTTAGTTGTATTTCCAGCCGTAGAAACCAGCGCGAAGTGCGAGTTGCTTTTGTCATTCGCGGTTGGTTTCTCTTCTTGTTGAAAAATAATGTCCTACGAACACTATGTATACTCAGTGTACATGCCGTATTTTCCAATTTGTACACAAATCTACCAACAGATTTCATAAGAAGGGTTTCTGGGTGTTGATATGGACTAGAGAATCTCTCATATTTTCGTGTCTTCGCTTCGCGTTCGCGGCGATAAATAATATCCGAAGAAAAAACAACATTTAGGCCTATTGAGGGCGCTAAAGACACCAACAAGTTGCGTTCGAGTTGCTTCCTCGAGTCAGCGCTGACCTGAGGGATCATGCAAGGTGTGATGAGTCAGGGAAAATATTATTGTCAAGGATGCTAGATTGCTACATTATGTAAACAGTAAGCCGGTGTGTCCCTTTAAACCAATGACCAGCTTTGTTTGTCGACGACTAAACCTGACCATTGGTTGAATCGGTAATTATACAGTGAAACCTGCTATTAAGGCCACCTTGATAAACAGGCCACCTGCATATAGTGGCCACCCACCTTTGGTCCCAAATGCCATGTGTATAATGCTTAAGAAACCTCTATAAAGAGGCCACCTCTTTATAGTGGCCAGTTTTTTACGGTCCCGAGGGTGGCCTCTATAGACAAGTTTCACTGTACCAGAAACATGCTTCTGGTTGTGACCGCGAAAACAGGCCCCTGTTTGTGACCAGAGGAAAAGGCAACCTTTGGTCAGGTGTACAGGTGTAGAAACACAGATGGCCAGCTGGGAGCACACGCCCCAGGGACGGATGGGAGGTGCTTGCCGGGGTACCGAGGGGTTGAGCACCGGTATATGAACCCCGACGCTGCACGCCCTGCAATAAGTTTGGGGTGTTTCAAAACAACATGAACTTTCAAATGCATGCCCTGTAAGAGGCTGCTCATCAATAACTATATCGGTCGTTTTCACATGTTTCATGCAAATGTCTTGTGTGTTGGGCATTATCAAGCTATTATGTGCATCCACAAATTCCACTATTTGTGTCAACTGAAGACTGTCCACAAGCATAGCCCCAATTTTGCTGATTTGTCACTTTGTCCCTTTACTGAAACAATTAATGACCCTGCTGAAAAGTACTTTAACATTGCCACTTCTCAAAAGGTATGGTGTAGGCCTACACTGGTTCAAAATTTGTAGCGATATGGTTATTTTAAGTCACCTGAAATGTTGAAACTCCAGTTTTTATATATAGGCTATGATCCCAGTACATCAACCATAAGGGGACGGGAATTCTACACTAAAATCGGTAAACCCTATTCCTGTGCTTTTACAATGGATGCTTGGTCCAAAGGCTCATTTTACAATGGAAACTTGTCACACTTCGGCTCCCTAAACACGAATCCGGTAACTAAGGACGCCTTCCCTGGCCCTGCGTGTCCGCCATAACATGGGGGCCATCCAGTGCCATGAAGTGTGCGTTCTGTGACGGTTGTTAAAATTGAACAGTGCACAGCGCGCCCCCCTTTGTGTGCACAGGCTTTTGCAAGCTTTCAATAAAGAACGCGCAAATTGTTCGAAGTGACAACATAATGTAACGTACAGTTCCTGGCACTGGATGCACCCCCCCCCCCCCCCGCCCCCCCCCCCCCTCCCCCTCCCCCCACAGAGCTTTAACACGAGCGGCCATGTTACTTTGCCTGAAAACACCCCTCACGCCTGAACACCAGTCTCCCGCACCAAACCGCGGACCATACTCAAGCTCTTATGATCTATCATCGGATTTCTTTCAGTGATACTTCCCGACTGCGAATCATTTACCCTAAAAATTATCGCTTTTCAAAACACCGCACGCGCCGGGCTCCCCTAGGACCGGCCGCGGGCCTCGGTGGGCCACGGGCTTTCAACGGTTCGTATTCCTCCGAGGGTGGTGTTCTAAATAAGCCGAGGAGAAAAATGGGCCCAAAACGGGGCAATATCGCTGACCCACATCTTAAAAGGTCACGGTTGTCATGTGCTGATTACCACATTTCAGAAAAATCTTTCAAACTAACATTTCTAGCGACGTGAAGCCAGCCTAGAGAGTCACGCCTATCCGAATTTTTTGGCTCCCTCTTATTTTACACACCGAGTCTATATACAGTGCGAGTAAAAAAACAAACGAATACACTTTTAAAATTACTGTTTTATTGTACCAATATTTATATATGTTTTGACATGTATTTTTAATAAGTTTTCCTGTGTCTTTTGGTAGCAGTTTAATTAAATTATGTTTCATGCATGACCACACATGAGGCAAATAAGGGTGTCAGGTGGAAAACGACTTGCGCCAATTCAGTATGGCTAGGAAAAAAGGATTTAAACCAGTGACTTGGTTGTTGTCAAGAATCAACAGAGCCTCGTTGAACATACGTACAATGAAACATCTTGTGCATGGGCTATTCTTCATTTCATTTTATAAAACATGGCTCGTCCTAAGCTCACACCCTGCAGCAAAGGGCCTATTTGGTAAGCGAAATCCACCGCACACAAAGTGCTACGTATGTGTTCCAAAGCTTTCGCCAGCAATTTCCTAATTCAAGATGTTCAACTCGTGCCACCGTTTACTCAAATTTTCGTAAATACCAAGCCACGGGGACAAGCCACAAGTTTTTCGGGGTTTTGTTTTGGTCTCTTTTTTTTTCAATTCTGATCAGTTGGTGCAAGTCAATGTTCCACCTGACACACTTATTTGCCTCATGTGTGGTCATGCATGAAACATAATTTAATTAAACTGCTACCAAAAGACACAGGAGAACTTATCCAAAATACATGTCAAAACATCTCAGATAAATATTAATACACTAAAACACAACAGGTAATTTTAAAAGTATAGTTCTTTTTTGACTCACACTGTCTGTATAGAAGGTGATCACGGCCGTCTACCTATGCGGCTACGATTAGATCGCATATGCTTTCAAGACGTCGTCGTATAATTCGGACGTAGCATAAATGTTTCGTCATTAGAAATTGCAAAGTGTCATGGAAGACGTTCAATGTACATTGTGTGCTCTATAGTATGGTGCATGGCGCTCCTTAAAGTATTGGCCTATACTTCTAAATATTTTGTTGCGGTTACCAAACGGCAACGAAAATTTTGAACAGATTAAAGGCACACTATTTCATTTGCAATGACCCCAATTTTTAACCCCCCAAAAAACCAACTTACTCAAAGTGTCGATGGCAATGGTAACAAACACCACATTTCTTTTCAAGATGGTTCTTTCCGAAAGAAGTTAACTGAAACTGAAGGTGGTTTTAACAAATTGGTGCGCACACGTATTTTTACCATTCACTCAACACGAAAATCATGCATTGCATAGATTTTAAAAGTTTTCCGAATTCAGAATTGCAGCATCTAGGCCTGAGCATAGGCTATAATATAGCTAAACATTTCTACAGACTATACCAACATTCTTCTTTAGACATGTTATGCCCAGGAATTCTAGAAACAAAACAAAGTTTCATCTTGCAAGTGATATTTTTGGCCTTTGGTAAATTCAGTTTTAGATCATTGCAAATGACACAGAGGGCCTTTAATTTCCTTCACAAAGATGGCATTTTGGGCAATTGAAATTGTGGTGTTCATTACCATTGGTATGTACACTTTGAGTAATGTTTTCCTTAATTTGAGCAAGGTTCCGTATATAGGCCTATACCCAGCGTTTCTGGCCGGCGACCACACGGTAGCCCCGCCGCAGTTGACTCGTTAAGCTAGGTTCATACTTCTCCGCCGAACTCACTCGCCGCATACTCGCCGCACTTTCGCCGAGTGTAGTCGCTGCAGAGTTAATACTGACCGTGCACTGTTGAACTTGTTTGACCCTACTCGGCGGACAAAATTTCCGTTCCGCACGTAGGTCGCCGAGCGAGTATGAATTGGGCTTTAGCGACGGCCCCGTACCAGGCCGCACCATACCGCACTCCGCCAGAACAAAAGCCAACCTTTTCACCTCTGATTATCAAACAAAGCGCCGTATGCAGCCACCTCATGATCTGGCCGAGCGGTCATTGACTTGTAACATGCAGACACCTGGAGGCAAAAACGCCTTGGGTTACCCTTTGGGACTATACTTCTTGTCATCTTGTCAACGGGGCGTAGCCTAAACATGGTGGTGGTCCTGTCACCTTTTGGAGGATATCTTTCATTCATTTCATTTCATTTATTATTTCTCAGGAGAACAACAAATGTGACAAAGGACACTACAAGCAAAAATACACACAAAAACAAAAAAAATCAACCAAGTAATTCAGAAAACGAGAATGATAACACCCCTGAAGGATTGCCAAAAAGCGAACTTAATCACTATCTGGTGGCTCTCCCATAATGCTATCAATTACAGCGACAGACAATAAGTACGGCGATCAAAAAGTAAAACTGCACGTTAGAAGAAAAAAATAAAATAAAATCTAATTAAAACAAAAATATCTAAATAAAAGATAAGAAAGGGAAAACAAATACATAGAAAGTAATAAAAAAAAATAATAAAAAATAATAAAAAAGCTAGTTTCTAAAGCACAATACATCATTTGCAGTGACCCAAAATGTTACTTTATGAGTTGAGAAGAAAAATAAACCGACTGAAAGTGTTGATAGCAATGGTAACAAACACCACATGATTTATCCAGTGTAGGCCGTACTTTTGTGGGAGAAATTGCCAACTGAAGGTGGGTTATTTTCTTAAAAGTTGTCTGCAGAAAACGTTTTTACTTTTTATTCATACATAAAAACCATCCATAGATTTGTCGGGTTTTCTGAAGTATTACTGCATCTATGTGGCTGAAATTTCTACAAGGCAGTTTATCAACATTATTCTTTATGTAATTGTTCTTTTTTCTTTAAAAGTTTTCCAATGATGTATCTGTATATAAGTCCAATCGTATGGGAGACGAATTTTGCCGGCTATACAGTATAAAGCCCTTTGAGCAACAAAATAATTATTTTGTCGACGTCAGAAGATTTGAGTTTAAAAATATATCCACCAAAAATTCAAGTCTGAAAAACTCGTTATTGTGTTTGCCAATAAAATTGCAAAACCGAATCTCAAACAGCATAAATAAAAACCAAAAAAAGAATTATAAAGCACTTGACCTTTACGATATTAACCGCAAGTCAAATGATCAGCTACGGGAATGTTGTGGCAGCGGCCGGAGACAGCAGATCCCTTTTGTCCGTGCTAGATGCAGTTTTCCCCGGGTGTGGACTTCGTGGTAAACACGCTCAGAAGCCTCGGCGGTATATCGAAAGGAATATAAGCCGCTTATGGCCTATACTATAGGTATTACCTGCTAGGCATACACCTGTGTCCGGACGGCATCTTCAAAATAAGCTTGACCGACAACAATAGTCCCAACTAGAAAAACAAATAGGCATACTTGAAATTCCAAAACAATTTGGACAATTTTAGGACGTTGACGACAATTGCTACTTTTACAATGCACTTAAGAGAAAGACCTGTGAAAATAGAAAAAAAATCACACTTTGAAGCAAACATTTTATCCAGAAAGATGACCGTGTCATGTTATACCGTATAGCTTATACATAGAGCCGGTTCAATAATATGTTCAATCAACAATTTTACATATTCGCTAAATGATCTTCAGTTAAAACCAGCTTACTATAATGATGTTTTCTAGCCATTATTAAAACACTTCTTCACAGTGCAGATTTTAAACGCACAATTCTAGCATATTAAAGAAAAGAATTTGCAAACCTACAACATTTGTGAGCCACGCCTTGCAAGCTTTTTTCGACCCAGATTCACCACACAAATTGGTTGGTTGAACTTCGCTTACTCCTCGCAAAGCAACCAGGATGTTCATAAATACGACGAAGCTGAACAACCTTACCAACTGATCTCATCACATGACACCGCGAATTATCTGGATGTTAATATATGACGCATGTTCGTGGTTTTACCCTCCACTTTTTCAATTTTTTTTTCTCTAAAGGAATGACTCACGAGTCTTGCCATAACATTTCTTTTACCCTGCGATATCTATATCGTTATCACAGCAAAGTGACATTTATAAACGGAAATTTTGGCGGGAAAGGAGGAGGATTATTTTCAGCCATGTCTTTCAATGCCCTACGGATTGCACAGCCTGTTCCGTATGATTCTGTGCCAAAATTTGGCTGTTCCTGTCAAATTTTTTTTCTGTCTAGTGAGAGACAAGATAATCTGTCTCTACAAAATGTCATGTATCGTTTGTTTAAAACCCCAGTATATCTTTTGCAGTTAACCCACATTTTACGAGCTGACAAGAAAAACCCGACTAAGAGTGTTGATAACATGAATAAAAAACACCATATGATTGTTTTCCCCGGGGAAAATCTTTGTGGGGGAAATTGCCAACCGAAGGTGCTTTAAAAAACACAAAAAACATGCATACATGGATTTTAAAGGTTTTCTGAAGTATTACTGCATCTAGTCTATGTAGCTGGAAATCTAGCCGATGTGGCAGTTTATCCAAATTATTCTTTATTTATGTAATGCTGTTGTTCCTGTTTTTAAAAGTTTTCCAATCATGTAATCTGTCTTCAACTCAAAGGCAAATTTGTGACGACCCAAACCGGACAGATGCTCTGAGATTATACTCGACCGTGTTGTTGTCCCTACTCGGCCGAGTGGTTTTTCCTGGGGGTTTTCCTCCTACTTCTAAAACTGCATCTCCTTCTTCGTCATCTAAGTTGATAACAAAGTAAAGTTAAAGCAAATAGCACATTGTTTATGGCATAAACTTAAAAGGGCCCTGCCGAAGATGCTATACAACAAAACAACAACAACATGCCGTCGACCATGATGAGGTCATACCACTACACTTCGAGGTCTTCCAAGAAAGTACATTGTCCGGGAGGTCCTTAACACGACAAACTCTTTCGTGTTACGCCCTGCTCTAACGAAGCAAAAATCCCCCATTAATACGCGCCCGGTCCGCACTAAGACAAGGGGATCACATCGGTTCCAGTCAGCTAATCATGCCGGGCGTCTTCCCTTTGCCGATTGTCACAATCCCGCTGAAAGCCAATTCATCACAATTTGTTTCTGAATAATCGCGCCAGCGCAGATGGTTGGTCGGATTTGAGATACGGACATGTAGGAAATCTTTTAGAATGGTTACGCCAACAAATGTTGCTGATGTATAGAGCTACATAATCCCTCACGAAATCCGCCATCTGTGATCAACAAGACACGTTACTCACCAAACGTCATTTTATAGGCATCATATACCAACTTATTGCGTACGATACCATACGTGCCTTTACGGTTCCCCCACAATTCACTGCGCGTGGTACATGGCGCAGTGCATGATGGGATACAAATATAGTACGCTTTGCCTCGGCGTTCAATCTTTTCGTGTAGAATCGAATGAGAATTGGCAGGTTAATGGAGCTATCGGCTGCTTCAAATTACCCGTAAAACGTGGCGAATTTGTGTTTTTGACACAAATGTTCGCTGGTAATATAGAGCTCAGATTCAGATTCAACCCACTGTATATCTGTTTTGGGATTATATCGGCGTCTAGGGGTGGACAAATTGAGATGACTGTCGAAAACCCGTTGTCACGGTATAATCCGTGAAGCCGAGCGAGTGCGTGTCGCGAGTGCCGTGGGGAAACCGTATAAAGACACGTATTCACAACCATATTTTCATCCAAAATGACAGTTAAATTGGGTCCCCTGAATCACTCCTATAAAGTGCAAACTTCTACTGGGAAGGTGCCAGACTATTTATGCGTTCCAATTCTCGTCTCGAACGTGCTTGATAATGAGATTTGAACGCATACGCAACTGGCACCTTTCCAATCAGCAGTTTGTATTCTATAGAACCGATTCAGGGGACACGACTGCATGCACCGTCCCTCTGCGAAAATCATGTCTCTTATTCAGTTCTACAAACTGCTAATGAGAAACGTTGCCAGACTAATTAGGCCTATATGCTTATTTCCAAACCTTGTTGTAAAGACGAGGCATATAGTCTTTTCAAAAGATGGCGGAACAACTGGGCTATTATGCATAGGTAGGCCTACACTTAATCAAATGTAAAGTGAAAATGCAGTTATTTTGCATTTGCTTCGAAAACAAAACAAAATGAAATACGCCCTTCTAGTGTGTCTGTGATGAACAGTCCGGCACCTTCCTGATGAGCAGGTTTATATTTTCGGGGACACAATTTAAAAAATTATCTCTGGTCAACCAATACAATCAATTTACAAAAAGTTACTTGCAATGGTGGACAGCTGGGATAATCTGAAAATATATCGAATAGTATCGATTATTACCAAAGGCGGCAAAGGCCCAACTTAGTTTTGTCTTGTAAATCATGATACATCGGTTTTACTGTTTAAATGCGTTTTGGTATAACTTTTGCGCCATGCTCTTTAAGTACGGTTCACGGACGCACTGAGTACGGTAGTCGCATCTACACCGTGACTGTGCATGGGCGCGGGTGACAAGCTGAACCGCTAATTCCAAGCGATTACGGCGCATTTTCTGATCTAATGGATGACAAAACCCTCCCTGGATTCCAGCCAAGATGAAATCTTGACTTATCAGTCATTGACCTCCCGGTTTCGTCTTCAAAAAGTACCCTCAAAGTCACAGGCAAATCTCAAGGCCGGCGTTCATTAATATACCCGTCACACACATCAGCTGTCTTTGAGGGAAAACCCACCGTATCAAGTTGAGCAGAGTGCATGTGCCAGCCGTAACTGCCCCCGTCTGATGACGGTTATCATGAAAGGGAGAGTTTACTCTCGGTCAAGTCGTAATTTCATTAATTGGCGTTGTGAGCGTGGGTTTTGTCCACTGTCAGATTTTACACAATTCATATTTTCCCCATTATATCGCTTACATGATTGTCAGAAGACTCTTCTTTCTATTTTGAGATGTATGGAATAAAGGTCCTAGAGTTTGGTATGCTCATACATGTACAGTCAATTCAGCGGCAAACACTGAGCATGCATGGGTCCCAGCGGGTGGCGCTTTGAGCAGCCGGAGGCCGGAAAACACCGGAGGAAAGTTTCCGTTTTCTTGTCCAAAAAGTGCTGTGGGCTCACCGGACCTATTATGTGGTTTTACATATCTCATCAAACACACAACTTCACGGTGTCTTCACCCGGTGGAAGGATACAGTATTCCACGGCACTGAACTATAATCAAAGGTGCTACCCGTATTATTCGAAATTTTAACGATGAACGTTTGCTTTTGATTCCATGACGTAATGTCACTACACGCTGATTGGTCAAAGGAAACTTCAAACGCAGTTTGACTGCGACTGATTCCCGCTTGTCGAGAATCAGTCGCAATTGTTCTACTCTTGCTAGTGTTGACATTTTTAAAGCACCGTCTCAGATGCCGACAGTCCTGAAATCTTCGGAGTTAAGTTACACTCAGAATACGAAACTGGCCGACTGGCTTAGCTCAGGCGCAGCTTAAAGGCGTCTTCAGATCGAACTTCCGAGGACATTAAACTGGCTTTTTAGTTGCGCCCGTCATCATCAAATTAGTCGGCGATTGTTTTGAGACTTGAGTGATGTGAGGTATTTATCCCTTCAACTCAAAAATCTATAACTAGTGAAAATGGCCCCATTTTCCCCAGTATCTATAATAATTTATGGGACTTCAAAATGCACGCTTGTCTGCCATTTTTCACTTCTGCATGGGTGGTTTTATTTCAGTAGAAATTACTAAATAACAATGACGGACAACCCCTATACATTTGAAAAGAGTTAAAAAGATGAGACTCTAAGGAGCGTTTTCATTTTGTCTCGAGATGTTATAAGTATATTTTGGGCTTTTATTGGACATTATAGCATTGGTTCCAATGGGAACCTGATTTAGTGAGGTGCAGCCGTGAGGTAAGGAAGGACAACAATCATGCAATCCTCCCTGTTAAAAATAATTGCGATGAAGGTGCATTTCTGATGACCACCGTTTGACCTCATGTCTACATGACCAGGGTGTTGACCTGGGTAATGACAGAGGTAAGCTACTTGACCACTGCGATTGTAGACTTGATGTCAAGTCTGTAACTAGACCGGTTGTTTCGTAAACGGCAGCAGCGTAGTCGCGAATGGACTGGAAACAAGTCTAATCGACCTCTAGTTACAGACTTGAGAAACCTGTTTCCGTTTTGTACACGGTCTATGGAGATTGCTACCAGAATTGGACGTAGAGAGCTGATTGGTCGAAACGCGGGACTACATTAATATTCATGGTACTCCTTTAAATGGATGTGTTTTTGTGAATTTTGAATAGGGTTTCATCTCCATCGTAATAACGCATGCAGCAAGCTTGAAGTGCAATTTTTTTAGGCTACATGTACATGTAAGCCTATTCGACTTGATCAGTTTATGCGAATTTGGGATTATCGATGGTTTTTGTTTAAAATATAATCGCAAACGCTGATGATTGCATGATTGTCAGATCGTGGTTTTGGAGAAAGATAGAGCTGAAATTTTGAACAGTGCTGTCAAGCATGGGCGCCAAAGAATGGGGTTGTCGGCCTCGTTGAAACCGAAGCTAGGGATTTGGAAATCTGTGACATCGTCAGCCACACAGTCGTGACACTATTTTTGATATCCGTTGCAACTTGTCTGTTGTGTGAAAATGGTTTTAACTCAAAATAGAAATTTTGGATTTTTTTTCAAAGTCTCATAAGCAAATGGGGCAGTTTTAATGTGCTTTTCAAGCTTTCGGTCAAATATGTCACCTTCTCAACATTTGCCAGTTTTGTATGACAAGGACGCAGATCTTCGATGGTGAGGAAAGATTTGTTTGCAGGACTTTTTTCTAATCTGGAGCGAAGATCTGATTTATCAAGACTGTAATATTTCTTGCAGGATAGCTAGTAAAGTCGTGTTACAAACTAAGCACGCACGCCACTTGTAGGTATTACGATGACCATTTTAGCCACCAGCAACACGTTTTGGAAATCAACTAGTCGAAGAAGAATGTTACAAACAAAAACCAAAATCCAATTTGTAGTAAAAAAACAAACAAACACCGGGCAAAATTACTGACCCGCTAGCTCGAGTTTGGAAAGTTGGCAGTGCGCTCGATCCCTTTCAATTTTACATAAAGCGCATCTTAGTCTGTGGTGCGTTAACTGGACTGCAGTGCCACAACAGTTGGAAAACGATAAAGCAACAGAAGGTAAAAATAGTTTTAATACATTCTGCTCAGCTTCATTTGTTTTCTGCGACGTGGTAAAGGGCTGTGCAGTTTAATTTATCGATGTATTTAGCCCTTGACGTGACACAAGTAATTGGCGCAATCACATCTAATGGGACTGATACCGAGTTGAATATGATACTGTTAGAACACATTCATCAAAAGAAGCTGATACAAGATCTCCCATAATCATTATAGGGGAGATCTTTTTAATGAATATTGTTGTACATTTATTTGTACATCATAAATGCTCTTGACTGTAACTTAACATACTACATTTCACTAAACGCTTAACACAGTTTCTCTAAATAACAATATTGAAGTTTTTAAACACGCATTAACCGAATCAGATAACATTACATCCCCTCTGGTAGAAGTGGACGTTACCACGGCACGATGGCCGAAATGTTATTGGCTGGTTCTATGGCAACAGCGTGATTATATATTACGCGCCATGAAGCATTAATATTGGCGCGAATACAGGTTTCTCAAGTCTCTAGACAGGTACTATTCATAACAACGACTGTTGCGTGTGGGGATTATAGGCGTCAGACGGACCAAATACGACTGTCTAGAGACTTGACCTCAAGTCTACTGCGATTGATGCGTTTTGGCGCACGGACTCTTAACGGTGTGACGTGGCCCAAACGGACGGCGGAAATGCCAATTTAGCGCGTGTTTAACCTCTCCACTGAGGTTTTCGGTGAGTGCCACTATTTTATCCCTTAGGGGATACATCAGATTAGATGCAATTAAACGGTGACTGCAATGTATTTGCCGTGGGTCGTTACGCCCCTGCAAACCGCCATACCAAAGCGAAATGGTGATCGAACTTCACAAGGTCTAGATGGTTTTCCCTTGCGGTATTTTGGGGTTCAGGGTCACGGTTAAGTGTACATCATCACACCATTATATTAACCCACGAAGAAGGCATGATGAATCGTTATATATATTTAGTTATGGTGGCGTACAAGGGACATCGTAGTACTAAAGATAATTATCTTTGCAAATATTTGTGATGTCGCACATTTTTGTCGCAAATTATTTGCATCTTTGCAAATATCTGCGATGTCATGCTCTTTTGTTGCAAACTTTATTGTATACTTGCCATGTATAGGCAAATGCGTAGTTTTTGTAGGGGTGGGGGAGGTTGGGGGGCGGGGCTTGAGGGCTTCAAAGGCGGTTTTTTAATCTTTTCCTGACGACGCGCGTCTACCTTCTTACACCGACCATCGCCCCCACCCCCACCCCAAAAACCAAAAACAAACGCCCTGCTTAGGCTTGCAACTAAGCATGTGACAAAATGTACGACACCGTAAACCATTGTAAACATATTTCCAAAGAAATGTGCGACATCGCAAATATTTGCAAAGCCTTGCGATTTGCGATGTCCCTTGTATACGCTATACGATATTTAGCCGCCCGGTGATCTCATCATAATGTGGCGTATTTAATAATGTTTCTAATTTCACGAAAAGCAAGTACATTTTTAATGGCTATCTAGCTGTTGAATGATATTGCATAAGGTGACCTCAGGCACCAGAGGTCACGGACAGCCATAGTTGTGGTCATGTACTGGGAAATCCTGCGTTTGAAAGTCCCTTCCCCTCAAACCTCATGCTAAATTGACTAGACCATAAACATCCACAAGGGTCACAAACTGTTGTCCTCCCCGCACACCCAAAACCGACTCCGCGGGTCCGTTTGTTCATTGCGTGTCTTACGCCAAATTGAAGTGGTAGTTAATGCACGGCATCTATTTCGTGATAAAAAAAACATCAAAGAAAATACTGTAACGCCTCAGTGCGGAAAATGTCGAATCACGCGTCTGTTATTTTAAAGGCCCATCATATCTTTTGTAATGATCCAAAATTTTACTTCACGAGTTGACAAGTAAAACCATGTTCAAAGTGTTGATAGCAGGGGTATATAACATACACCATGCACATGAGTTTATCTGATTATCTCTGTCCAAGATGGTTCTTTCTGTGAGAAACTAAAAATGGATTTTAAAAAGTGTTCATGCACACGTATTTTTTACCATTCACTTAACAAAACAACATTGCATGGATTTTTAAGGTTTCCTGAAGCATTATGCTACTAGGCATATGTCAAAAATTTCTGCTGGCTATTTTACCAACATTCTTTAACACCTGGAAATAGTCTTAAAATTTTGTTGCCAATTTCCTTTTTTATTGCAACCTTCAGAGAATCATCAGACTCATCTCGCTTCATCAAGGTGGCTGTCTGGCCACAGCGTACAACCTATCACACTTGAATTGCAACATCCTATAAACAGTTCCAACAATTTAATATCGCTTATAGTCGAC
Source organism: Henricia sp. BOLD:AAB3569 (assembly GCA_037783545.1). NCBI lineage: Eukaryota > Metazoa > Echinodermata > Asteroidea > Spinulosida > Echinasteridae > Henricia > Henricia sp. BOLD:AAB3569. Next base: position 658,929 of record JBBELK010000888.1, read on the forward strand.
CAAGCAATTGAGATTATGTGCCCTGCCCAGGAATACAGAAACGTTGGCCAAAGTATGCATATGCAGCACGATATGTGGCAGAGGGTATCCCCTTCCAATGTTCCCCCATTTGTGTCTTAAACTTCCAAGGAATTTTAAAGGAATTTCTTTCATTTTTTTAGGGGGAGGGGGTGCCTTAACAAAAAGGAAGAGTGTGTTGACTGTTGAGGTATAGGGGCGTATATCGTACATATATCGGCCATATCGTGCTGGGTATAACAGTATGACTCAAACATAGTGGGACTCGAACCTACCACCTCTGGTTTATGAGCCTACTAGACCGAATCATCGTTGCCCTTTCATGGCAATTGACAGTTGATGAAGTTCAAAAAACATGATTCATCAGAATTAAGCAAGCACAGATAAAAACTGTTCAAATGTAATTAAATTATATCAACCGATTCCCAAGTGGACGAGCTTCTTAAAGCTGTTCATTTCCGCACAATTATGGATTGTGTGTGGGTCACGTCAGGGCAATGGATAAGTCTCAGTTGGGTGGCCCGAGAGGAAAAATCCATCAGAAATGATTGAAGGTGCGACAGATGACGCAAATTAGGCGCCAATCTATCTTAAACAGCTAGTATCCCCCCATCCACATTTTGTTAGTTTTTCTGTTTATCATGGAGGTGTATGTGTCTACAACACCATCACAACTTGTTTTCCCACCAAAAATCGACAGCGTTTTGTTTAAAACGCAATTTAGTTCCGACCCTCTTTACCCGAAATTCTGAAACGCTCGAGGTCACTTGGTTTGTTGATAAATAGGGTTTTGACGTCATCCTGAGAAAGAACACAAAACGGCCTGTGTATAGTATTGAATGGATAATATACTAAGTGTATGTTCATCATGCCTGTTTTGTCCTTGTAATTTAAAATACAAACGTGAGAAACACTTTGTAATATGACAATAATCTATACTATTGCCTTTTGTGAAAAAAACGGTGAAATTGTGGCTCACAATGAAACTCTTTTGAAGTAAATGCTGGTGCATTGCGACTGGTGATTTTGTCACGGAACGAACGGCATACACAGCACTGACAGCAGTCCGTGTACATGGGAACGGTCTCTGCGAGCCGTAGTTCCCACGTGTTTGAAATTGGCACAACACGGTATACACATCGGCCAGTACAAGTTAGAACGAGCGACTTATTTTTCTCTCTCTTGGTAATAAAAAAGAAAATCTTTCTGCTCTTTTTTTTTCATGATGTCTAGTAAAGCATACAATCACACAACTACTGGGCACATCTCTGGCTTTTTGCACGAGAAAAATTCTTCAAGAAACACCACTGAACAGAGACGGTTTTCGGAGTTTTTTGCGTGTAAACGTATGGAACTGCCGACCGTGTTTACTCGTGTTTCTCAGGATTGCGTCACGGGGTCATGCGCATATCATTAATACCTAATGAGCGTTTCAGAAATCGCGAAAATTTCATTTTCGAAAACCGCACTTTTGCTTTTTATCCACTAAAAACGGACAATTTGAAATAAACAGTGGTATAAGTCGACTGGAGGGATATGTGGACTATCGAAACAAAGTGCAAATGCTTGATTTTTCGTCAAGGGGGATTCTAGCTCTTTAGAGACAGATTACATGATTGGAAATCTTTTAAAAACAGGACCAACAGCATCACACAACTAGAGAATAATGTTGATAAACTGCCTTGCTCTTGTAGAAATTTTAGCCACACACTTCACGTATGGTAATTGCATGCAGCGATACCAAGCTTGCAATACATGCGCCACCATCTTGTCCGAAAACTGGGCAAACAACGACGTTTTTGCGGGCAACTCCTTCGTGCATTCTTTTGGCAATACACGAAAATACAACTAAAGCCGTTTTACACAGCACTATTAGGCTCTTTTTGAAAGAATGTTTCAAAGACTGAAAACCGTTTCACCAAAAAAGTATCGCGTGTGGTTTCAAAATCGTTTCATGTAGAAGGAACCAAATTAGTTGTGGCATTGACTGATGTAACATGGGCGCCTCCCCGTGGGTATTTTACACCAGGGACCATTGCACCAGTCATCCTTAATTGACAGGCAGAGAAAGTCATCCACGGAGCCGACAGAAGCCGACCCATTTCGGAAGCTCATGTCGACTTTGGTTTACTCTGACCTGAAGGCGAGTACCAAATTGACCACCCGTTTCTTTTGGTGATTTGGGGATACTGCTACAAAATTGATGTTTTCGGTACACCACACCAAATCAGGCCCCATTGAAACCAATGTTAAATTTCCAATAAAAAAAAAAATCATTTAAAAATACTTATAATTTTCACGGCGTCACGGGACAAAAGGCAAAACTCTTTAAAGTCTGTTTTAAATTCTGTTCAGTTTCACTAATTTCCAACACACGTTCGTTCAGCTCTCAACTCTCTCTACTAGAAAAAAGAAAGAAAGTTTGAAGCACACGAAGCAAATGTTCAGTTTTATCGCAATTTTAAAATTTCTTGTTTAAATTATTAGCGGATCCAGCCTCAGGGGAGCTGCAGCCCCCACTTTTCTTTTGTATTTCTGTATTTTAATGAGGCTGGATCCGCCACTGTAATTAGGCCTATGTTGACAATCATTGAAATACTCGCATAATAGTTTCATTATGTACGACTGTATAGAGCTAGGCTAAAGCTTCCGTGTGCTGCCAAATTTTTTAAATCAAAAAGAGGAGACAATTTTTACGTTTCTTTTGTTGCTCGGGTATAGACAGCCGAAGTGTGACGTGTTGCCATGGTAATTGGCTCTAAGCATCATGGCCGTCAGAAAAAGTACCATTGCAACAGCACAGGGACACGGTTTGGTGATTTTTAGTGTAGAACCATTGCCTAGGCAACTAACAAAAGAAGACGTAATCACTTCGGCAGTCTAATCAGGCTTTACACGCTCTTATTAGCAACACGGCCATTGTCCTGGGCACGTTTGTAACCTGTTGTACATGTCTTTACATTGGACGAAACCTGTCCCAAGTTAACAGATTGTTCAAGACCACTTGTCATTTCTCCGAATAACCAGGCACTAGGGCAGTAGTCACGACGCCCGGATAATAAATACATCCATCAGCGCTCAATGTTCATGTGGGAGGGTTACTGTCGGGACATTTCACTCAGCGGCGGCCACGGCCACTTGAACTAGAAATCTCCCTGTCGAGCAATATAGCGGGCATTGTCAGGGTACCTCAACGGGAAATCTCAACCCGGCCCTGTTTAGGCATGATCGGGCAGTTTGATTCCACAAAACACTGTTAGAAACGGTGTATCTCTATGTGTGGTATGGATCATGGATGTGTATGGTAAAAACAAACAAGTCAACTCAGTACAAGTCATATACCTCATCTGCATTTCCGATAAACACGATGAAACACTATCAGAGTAGGCACTATACCAAATATTGCATTCGGTGCTTACAAGAAATTATTCGAAGCCACCGTCCTATTTAGGCTCGTTCCCTGACTATACTGCACGGAAAACGGAGCCAGAATCCCACGACACTGAGGAGCCTGCCTATGTTCACACGAGGGCGGCCTCGTATAAAAAAGTGGGTGCACACACATTTATGTAAAATCTTTAATTTTCGTTTTCTTATAAAATTATATCTCCTCAGGCTGAATCGTTGCATTGGATAGTTGAAATCATTCCTATCTAAAAGCCGCAGCTAGCTAGCTGTGTGGCTGGTCAGGGCGTCTGCCCCGAGAGTCAGAGAGATCCGGTTCGAATCTCGATAAGGCCCACACGATTGTTCTCTCATCCCATTTTTGGTTGTGATCAGAACAGTACGAAGTATCTAATGTGATTGCCTTAATCCCGACACAGATTCCCCTACAAATGGATCAAGTCACAGCTTTATAAACCGTCGATATCTGGCAACAGGCAATTTGTCTGACGTGTACATGCACTCACAAAGGCGGCGAAATTCCTGATTTGTCATCAGTATGTATCTGTGCCGAAAAGAAAAGCACCACTGAAAGTCACAAACGAAAACTTGGGATTTCCATGAGGAGTATACAGAGACATACACACGAACCGGAAATTTGGGATAAGTGGTGGGGATTTAGTGTGGAAACAACGGAATCGTGACACAGATTTTCGGATCTCCTGTCGGTAGTTTTAGAGAAAGAACTTTAAAGAGATCATGCTCTCGGCAAAATAAAGTTGACAGGCAGGATTATAAGTAGAGGGGATGAAGCAAAATAAGGCTTGGGCCTGCTAATGAAGATCTATGACAGGGCTGCCGTGTCACGTAATTTCTGCGTGACAGCTAGTTTCAACAGGTGTAAGGAAACACTCGTCTATGTGCTGACAAGTGTCTTCATTTACTCTGTAAAAAGATGTGTAGGCCTATAGAGTGGCCCTCGCTTGTGGAATATTTGGAGGAAAAAATATGCCCCAGTCTTACGTCCGTCTCACCTTAATCTAATCAGTGAAAATCTAGTTCATCTAACCGCCAAACCAAAGTCCTGTCAACCCAGAAAATTCCTAAATAGAATCCGACTTCCACTGGTTGTGTATAGGGTGTTATTCTAGAACAAGGCCATAATAACAAAAAATAATAGCCTAAAGCATAGTTGTCTGCACGAATCCGGTATAAGGACTCCTTCCCCGCGCGTCCGCCATAACTGGGGGCCATCCAGTGCCATGAAGTGTGCATTCTGTATTGTTGTTAAAATTGAATAGTGCACAACGCGCCCTTTTTGTGTGTCCAGGCTTTAACAAAGAATGCGCAAATTGTTCGAAGTGACAACATAATGTAACGTACAGTTCGTGGCACTGGATAAACCCCCACCCCGTACCCCGTCTCCCCCTCCCCCCAGTTATGGCGGGAGTATACAGGGAGCAAGTCCTCGGCTCTTAGATTGGTGTATACGTGTATTAAAGCCAACTATAGTTATAGTAACTAATTGATACTTATAAACCATTACTAGCATGAGTTACATTCTCTGTTTCTTACTAAAGTCATGTAAGTTAGTTAGTAACTCTAAATATATGTAAATCATTTTAGGTAAAACACAACCTTATTCTTTGGATGGCTTTGCTCCTCCGGCATGCCTTCTTGGCAGCCTCGTTTCAGATGCTGAACCATTGTATTACGTCCCGCGTCTTTTTATTTGCAAATTTTATCACAAAAGAAAGCACTGAGACCCTCGTTTTCGGTGACAATTTGAAATTCCAAAACTATGTTTATTAAAAATTGCATCTTAGGCCGGATCCGAATTAATGACTTTGGATGTGGCTGTTACTATGCTGTTTCTAAGGATTGTCATTGTCCGCCCATAGCAACAGCCATGCATAGCCACAGCCAAAGCCACTTTTTCGGATCCAGCCTTATAGTTTACTTTACGAAAAACGTGGAAAGATCATAAATGGCTTCACAGAAATAAGAATGAAATTGATAAATCAGGTCATGTTCTAGAGCCTCATAGGTTTGTGTGATGTAAATTGCCAACCTTGTTTGTTATCCAATCCCATGATGCCTTGAAAATATACCAATAAGGTTTAATTGGACACTCCATATTCACTTGAAAGTTCAAAAGTGCGCAGAAAAGCACATTCAGACAAAAGCAACAGACCATTCTGTACATAAAGCAGCAGTATATACAAGACCTAGTTTGAAAACAAGAAGGTAACGCTCACAGGACCTCCAACACAGAATCGCACAAAAGAACGGCAGGGTGGTATGCCAAAAAATCGGGTAAACAGGACAAATTAGGGAGTTCTGCCCAAACTTTCTTTTCACCCATGGTGTGAAGCACGACTGCCTGGTGTGTTGAGGTGTTTGAGAACACTTGCCGTGTACTTGGAAGAAAGTTGAAGGTATTTGCGTTTCGACGGTGCTTTTCAGAGTGTGTTTGGTGAGAAAACAGCCCAGTTATCACGTCGCTAACACCAGGCACCTAGTCTGGGAGTCAGAACGATCGTTTTGGTGCAAGTATTGTAATATTCTTTATTGTGACAAATTATCAAAGTTGATATTTTACGATTTCCAGGAACAACAGCATCACATAGGCCTAAGTAAAAATATTGATAAACTGCCTTGTAGAAATTTCAGCCTGCAGATGTATATAGTAATACTTCGGAAAACGTTTTGTGTTGAATGAATGGTAAAATAAAATCATTTGTACAACGGATTTTTAAAAGCACCTTCAGTTGGCAATTTCTCTTACAAAGGTACCATTTTACACAGGAAAATAATGTGGTGTTTGTAACCATTACTATCAACACTTTCTTGTCAACTCATGAAGTAAAAATTTTGGTCACTGCAAATGATGTAACGGGCCTTTAAATAACAGAGTATTTTTCTTGCAATCAATGGACATGTCAGACTTATTTTTAGGTTCCCTCGTTGTCGCATTACGGATCTCAATTCTTGGTTTTTTTTTCTCCATTTGACCAATAATATATGATTGTTTCAAGAACTCATCACCACCCAAAAATGGGATAAACAGAACATTGGTGGATGCACAGAGAACTGACTCATCTTTTGACAATGACCGATAAAATCAAGACAAGCTTGCGACCCTCAGGGATAAAATTCTACTATAGCCTACAGTGTGTGTCTGGATCACCCGCTTTATGGAAGTTTAAACTGGTCATGACAAGAGTTGTCTTCTTAAATCTCTGTCAAACATTTGTTATCTCACCATCACGACAAGAACATGAAGGGCCTTTGAATCACAATTTCTTGTTTATTCCCAAAGTGAGACAGCCTATAGTGCAAGGAGTGTATTCTCGCGATAACCAAAATATTTGCGTCTTTGTGAATTTTTTTTCTCCTTCTGCCTGCGTTCTCACGACATCGTGAATAAAGTGCTCGTACTGTGAATGAACTTTTGACTGATAGGCCGCGTTATGATTGGTTGCCTAAAGATAATCTGTAGTGTTGATTCTTGCCGTCACGTTCAGAAATAGTTTATGCTTTTATACTCAAAATGCTGATAATGTTCATGCAAATTTGAGAATGTAAGAGAAAGATGTAGTTTTTTGCTGTCTATAGTTCCTTGATCCTATATAAGTGATAATATATATATTTTTAAATTCCTGATACCAAGGAGGCTCAAAAGTGCCCAAGGCACTGTAGCTCGTAAGCCGAAGACGAAGACGAAAACGTACTCAGTTTTAAATGTAAGAGGACAACCCTACATGTATTTGTAGGGGAAAACCCGTGGAAGCAGGGACTTTAACAATCCACAAACTGACCCGGACGTGATTCAAACCAGGGTCACAGAGGTGAAAGGTGGAATATTTTATCAATATCTTCAACATGTCGCAGCTTCAGCAACCCCACCAATGTATCAAATTTGAGCCTGGTGTTTGTTATGCTACGTCAAAGGCGATAGCAAGTAAACAGAATAATTTCTCTGTTGTATTCATAATCTTATCAATGGCACTCTTGAATAGAGTATACCGTCTGGTCCGGTATAGTGTCTTGCTTCAATGACAACTTTCGTTTCTGAATTCAGTCGGACGGTGAACCACAGTTTACTGTCAAACATTGGGTATTTTTGATTATCTTCCACGAGTCAGCTTTGACCTGGGGATGATCGTGCAAGGTGTGATCAGACATGTAGACCATAGGAGAGCGCAGTTAATCTCGTGTGGGTCCAGGGAAACTAATCGAGCGCACCCCTTATGGGAGCAAACGAGGTGCACCGTACGCTAGCTCAGTGCCTGCATGCGTGGGTGTTTGCGGCTGGAAATTGCTAGGCAAATCTGAGAAGTTTCCAAATCCATTCTGACACCGTGGGATTATTTGCTCATTTGTAAACATGTGAGACAAGAAACCGATCTGCCACTGACTTAATGACGATGTCCCTGCGTTTTTCCTTGTTAGTTTAAAGCTTGGATTTCCAAGGTCCCAAAAAATGTATCATTGATTCATTTGACCGTAAAAAACAATCTTACTCAATGGAAGATAGAAATGGTTCTGACCGTCCAATGCATCGATTCCACTGGAGATGATGTCTTTTATGACAAAACGACAGATGAAAATGAATTTACATCAATGCGCGTGAACATGCACCTTTTTTTTTTTACGAGGGCGCCCTATATAGTGTGAACTAAAGTAAGCCACTCACCTTTTTTTTTTTGGACAATACGGATACGGATACGTCATGACTTTATGCGCTTCTCGTGACACGTAACCGTAGTTATACAGTATGTTTTCATGCGCGTTGACGACGGGTATCGGCCTCCATACGCGTAGCATAAAAACGGATACCGGTTATGCAGATATCCGTGATGGATTAATAAGTTGTATGCATTTTGTTTCTTTTTGATGTTTATTCCGTGAATACAGATCGAATTTAATGAGTCATGCCCACATAAAAGCGAAAAGAATCTGCTGAAAACAGAGCCAAGCGTAGGCAGATTTAGCAGATATACAAGTCATGTAGTCCTACAGTGCAAAACCCAATTCGGTGTGCGCATCAACGTGAACGGTTACCGTCATCATGTCCGTATTCGAAACCGTATTCTTCACCTTGCGAAACCTATCCAGTATAGCCAGGGAACTAACCCAATAGGACGACGATTTCGCAGAATTTCATTATTATCCCGGAACGTAGATGGTGTATTGAGCCGACTTATATACAAAGGTTGGTTTGCATCAAATACATCCTCAATCACACATGGAGATAACCGTTTGTAACAGTTTTTTTTGTAATCATGTAATCTAACTGTAGCAACATTTTCGAGAAACAAAATAGGAGGGACATCTAATGTTTTCTCACAAATAATTTTCGGACAACAAATCTTAGAAAACATATACAGTAGAAATATGACCAATGGTTTCTGGAGAATAACCTTGCGCCTACAGCATGGTATGGTGCGTTGAACCCAAGACCGTGCCTAATTATACGGTCGTGGGCTCGATTCCGGTCGCGTCCATGGTGCGTGTGCCCTTGGGCAAGGCACTTTACCATATGTTGCCTCTCCCCAACCAGGAGTAAATGGGTACCTGCATGGGTTGCAGCCTTTGGGCGCTTGTGTCAGGCTGCCGGGGCTGCATACTCCCCAGGGAGTTGTGCCCAATGACCAGGGTAATAATGTTGTAAAGCGCTGTGAGTATCCCGCAGGATAGATATGTGCGCTACTTAAAGGTACACACCTGCCTACTGTTTACATGATTTAGTGATGTAGCAGCATTGACAATACTTTTTTGATGGTCGTTGTGAAAAAAGATCATCAAAATATCCCGTAATTTACTAAAGAAGTGCAAAATTAACAAAAACAGTCAAAAGACGGGTTATACGCTTTACCAGCCGTTGCAACTACGCGCGAGCCTCACGACTTTGTCACAAACGATTCGCTCTTCTCCTGCTCAGGATATCTCCAATTTTCTGCTCACAATTTCACTGGACAGCCCGGACGACCGAATAGGAATTTCCGTTTTCTTTTGAGGAGTTGGCATTATGTTTTTTCTTCACGAACGTACACCGAAGCATGGCCGAAGCAACACGCCCGTGGTGTGTGCACTCAGGCTATTTGCCGTGCTGCGCGGGGCAAATATCCTACACTCCACGGTAGCCTGCCGTAGCACGCGCTCGCTCCCGTTCTCCGGACTTTCGAAACAAACAATTATGTTCGAATTTTCATACTTATGTTTAACTTTGTTTCATACCTGTATTAATAGTCTCTCTTTTGTCAATTACTTATAAATATTGGGGGGAAATCAGAGTTGAATTTGGTGCAGTTCTGCAGTAACAAACTTTTATACTGCTGGAAATACAACTAACTCACAAGACCATGTGACTTTTCGGAACCAGAATTTGGTTCCGAAAAGTCACGTGACGTTGAATTTTTCAAAAGTGCTCAAAAACGGCCAAATTTGACGGCGTCTTTTCAGGATATATCTAATTTACTCTCGAAGGTGCTTCAGAATAATGTATGGGTCTATTTCGAGCCCAAAATAGCCCAACAAAGCCGGTGTGTTCCTTTAAGGGCGTGTTTGTTTCGGACGGATCCAAATTCAGATCGGCGCATAAAGCCTTTATATAAGGTAAACTCGTTCATTTCGCGCACATCCTGATCGAGATCTGCATGTGATCTGTGGAATCCTTCTCGAGAGATGGTTCAGCGGTAGATCCAAAATGGCGACGTAAACATCGTGTCGTTTCAATTTTCAGAAGCAACACACGATACAAACAATTTAGACTGCTTGTCGAATGTCGTGGGAGAAATCTGGAACAGAAATTTGACAAATTTGGTAAATAAATTGCAATTCACGAGATTTGATATCCGAGTTGAGAGCAGTTTCGTTCGTTTCTGCGCGGTAAAACAACCCGGGATCTGGATTCGGATCTGTCATGAAACAAACACGCCCTAAGACACCATTATTATTATGTATGGCCGCCCATGGGTATGCATGGTGTTTGCTTTCTTCTATATGTGATTCACCCCAGAATCAAATGTAGTGCCTCAGGCACAACTTGTCTAAAGCAATTTATAGGTAGTCTGATTTCTCATCGAATACTTCGAGGTGTGAAACGAGACCACACAATATCCGTGTGTGACGCAAGCCAAACCAAACAGACGTGCCTCCTTCTTATCTTATCAAGCATTTCTTTCGAGACCGAATTTCTCTCGCAAAGATAACCGTCAGGGTCCAATCACCTACCCCATCTTATGGCTTCTATTTCGCTTTAACATATATCCGCTGATATAATCCTCTCGTGTTAGACACTTCCTACCCTCAGGTCATTCACACCCATGACTAGGCTCAGGGTTGCCCCTAGAAAATAAATCTTGGCAAAGCCAGTCGTTCCAACCTCTACCCCGCTGCAAACAAGATCGGTGTGGGATCACCGGGGGTGGAAATGTAGCGTGACAAAACGCAGGAGTTGGGGAGATGTCAGACCGCAGACTAGAGAAACGTGAAGGATTGGCGATTATCCAGGCACTTGTACTTGTCTGTCTACATTAGGTAGTGGTAGGACACGGTAAGTTGACTGACATTTAAAAGCCTGCATACATGATTTGCAATGAAAAACTATACCCAAATAGAAGATAGAAAAGTTACCAACTGTCCAATGCAATAATTCCGCCCGAGATTATATCTTTTCGCAAGAAAGGCATGACTGAAGATGAATTTATATAGGCCCTACGCTTCCAAAAAAGAAATGATATTTTCTTTAAATATAAATTCTTGATTTAGAAAAGACGTCTGTTGAATACATTGAACGTGTCGACAACTTCCTACTGATCGACCAATCACTTTGGAATCGCTTTGAAGCCTGTTCCGCTTCAGGGATCTCCTCCAAGAGGATCTGTTTGAACAAAGTGCAGGGGCGGATCCAGGATTTTGAAAAGGTGGGGGCGTGAAATTTTTAAGCGTGAAATGCTGATGACAATGAAATAGCGAGCGCGTAGCGCGAAGCCCTAACGGCTTCTAGATGCTCTCTGGTGCGATCTGGGGCAATATTTAACAACTTTAAGCAGGAAAAGTGTGCACAAAAAGTGATGTTTTTTTTTTTTGAAAAGGGGGGGGTTGGGGGGCGGGGGGGGGGGGGGGGGGGGGGCGTGCGCCCCCCACGCCCCCCCTGGATCCGCCCCTGAAGTGATTCCCACAGTAATGAAACGTGACCTCTTCTGTTTCTTGGAGAATCTTTTTAAAGGGCTTTTAGAAAACCACTTCGGTTGGGGTTTCAACCCAGAACCTGCGTGGGATGAGCTGACGTTTGGATCCGCGCGTCTCCCAGCATCCCTAGAGGTGCGGGATCTTACGGATGCTGGTGCTGTTAGCCTTGCCACAAGAGGTAGTCACACATATTGCTGGGTAATAAAATATGTTACATTTCTCAACCATCTTGATCTTTCGGTCAGAGTGTAATTTTCATTACACTCTGAACGTGTAATTGGGTGTTAGGTTGATTCTTGCATATCGTTATCTAATGTATTTTCTTAACCTCCATAACCTTTATATTAATTACTTTGTAACCTGTACTGGCTCTCATACCCCTCTTGGGGTCGCAGAGGTCAATAAACCATTCAGCCATTCAACAAACATTTCTCCACAATAGTCTGGTATCTTTTCCATCTGGGCCACGGTGGCGCTGACTCTCCCATCCCTGGGAGTTGAAGAACCTTTTGTTAGTTTGTGATTAATCTTCACACGCTTCGTGTCAGGCCAAAGTGTTAATAAACCACAGCCGGGGATTGTCCGCAGTGGTGACGGACATGGACGCGAGAATGAAGTGCAGGTGTATTCGCTTTTTGCACGGAACCGCCATACATTATACTGGTTAAATAGGTTTACACGCATGCAAGAACAATGACCCCCTCGCGTTGTTGCTATAGGGTGTTTTTGTTTCGGACGAATCCGGATCCCGATCTGCGCAGATCAGTGATGAACTCGTTCACTTCGCGCAGATCCTGATCGAGATCTGTTATCCCTGGGATCCTTCTCGGCGCTAGATCCAAAATGGCGACGTAAACATTGCGAAGATTTTTGTGCGAGTAAATCATATCGATTATTCATTCTCAGTGACATGATACAAACAAATTGACATTGTTCGTTTATTTACGATAAGCGTCGTGGGTAAAATTTGATTCATAAATATGACAAATCATGGGTAAATAAATTGCTATTCACGTGCCCTTGAAATTTGGAACAGAAATTTGACAAATTTGGTAAATAAATTGCAATTCACGAGATTTGATATCCGAGTTGAGAGCAGTTTCGTTTGTTTCTGCGCGGTAAAACAACCCGGGATCTGGATTCGGATCTGCCATGAAACAAACACGCCCTAAGACACCATTATTATTATGTATGGCCGCCCATGGGTATGCATGGTGTTTGCTTTCTTCTATATGTGATTCACCCAAGAATCAAATGTAGTGCCTCAGGCACAACTTGTCTGAAGCAATTTATATGTAGTCTTATTTCTCATCGAATACTTGAAGGTGTGACAACGAGACCACACAATATCCGTGTGTGACGCAAGCCAAACCAAACAGACGTGCAACAAACACGCCCTATGTCGGTTGTTGCTGTAACGTGTGCTTCTGTGGAACAACGAGAAAAATCCCTTGTTCGAGGGAATCTGGTCGATTTACTTGTGGTGAAGAACTTGCTGTTTGGAGAGAAGTAACCTTGTCCTGCAGTTCACTAGAAGTCGGGCAAGCAGGGCATTGTTTTGCCTGGAGCAAATCATGGCGGACGGTTGCTTCACTCACGGAGTCACTTACCTCTCCATTGTGTATAGATCAGTGGGCTAGGCACATTGCTAAAAAATTAACTTTCCGTGGCAATCCTGACCAGCGCTTGATCATTTGCCCTGCGGATCTAAACAGTCACGGATGAAACTTCAAACAGAAATGGGTCAACACGACAATTGAGAGTGACAGGCCCCATCATTTAACGAGGTTTTCCGAGCGTGTGGTCGGTGCCAACGCACTTTGGTCCCACTTAGCACACAGATTCAACGCGGATGTGAAACTCGAGTAGAAAAACTTTTGTCTAGGCCCCCAGGAAATATGACTCTTGAAGACGGCTCGAAATGTTGTGTTTCGAATTAACTCCGTGTCTCCCACTGGAGGTGTGGATTACGGTTGGCTTTCGCCAACATTTCAAATCACAAGTGTAAATAAATACCAGTGTGTCAATTGTTAACACCCACCAAATGAGACAACGGGTAGATGACAAATGTTGCTACTTCGTTCCTTGTTTGGTTTCTGTATATTCGGGGAGATTGACTGTGTTTTCGTAGCTAAAGTGATACAAAGAGCAAATATGAGAAGCAAAAAGATGCAATCAGTCCGAGTTTGATCGATTTAGGGCGATTTTAAGCGTATAGATGATTTGAAAAGACGGTCCAAACGCTTTCGGCAAAATCGAAATTCCCTCTGCTTGACTAGCGCCCTCACTTGAAGTCCAAATTAAACAATTTCTTGTACCGAGGTAAGATAAACATCTGAAGTTTACAAAGCCACATTTATAACTGTACTTTTTTTCTGTTGGGCGTTAGGTTATGCTCAGAAACTCACTCTAAATGGATAACAATTTAGAAGATATTTTGATATACATGTAATTGGTAAGTTAGGTCGAAATCCATATTCCTGAAGCAAACTGACCGAACTTTTTTAATTTACAGGCACAGGCTCGTCAGCAATGCGTGCACGCCAAATTCGTGCCACGAAATACGTAGCTCCGTGGCTTTGCTATGGAGCTGCGTATTTCGTGGCACGAATTTGACGCGCGCGCATTGCTGACGAGCCTGTGCCTTTAACTATAGGCCTGGTGGTTGACGGAACTTGCTGATAACATCAATGCCCTTTTCGCCCAAATTATCTCATTTATCCACAGACTGGGACATTTTCATTGATTGCTATGCTCTTTATTTAAACAGCACAGCTAAACTGTTTAACCCTTTAACCATCAAACGTACAAATTTGTGCCGTAACTCTATGTATAGAAAGGAGGTACTTAAAGGAGCGTAATCATACCTCATGGGTTTTAAAAAAATTCGATAAAATGTCATATTTTTCTTAATACCATTACCAATTTCTAAGGATATCGTCGACAACCACCGATGATTTATCGGGAACATAAGACGTTGAATGCACCGCCGTATTTGCTTCCACATTGTCGATTCACTTTTTATAAATTCAGGCCAATTTGCAAATTTTCTGTTTTCTTGCCATGGGGATCGAGATATTTGACACGATTGTTAAGTTAGATCTAAGACCGTTTTCCAGAAAAATCTGAACATCTCCTTTAGATTAAATACTGAAATCTCCTGTCTTATGGGATCTTCATGGGCCGTGTTTCTCATTACGAAGTACATGTGCATACTTGGTGGAGTCTGGACTGGTGCACAATCCGAACATGATAGATATGGAATTTGGGGACCAAGCCTTCCCCACCTCCCAATCCATTAATTTGAATGATTGCCGTGACATCATCAAACAAAATCTGATTAAGACACGGGTCAAACCGGCATTACATCTCTATATCGTGTCCCATGGGTAGAGCCGCTGCCAGTGTGTCTGCACTGTGCTGGGCGGCGTAATGCCGAGTTGTCAAAATACAGGAAATATGGATTGGGGGCTCCGGCAAAAGACAAATCACTAATGGAGATGATTGATTGGGGCTAAATAACTGATTTCCCTGTAAGTGCGAAAGGGATCCAGCCCATTCCGTGAGCAAAATGCTTGGGGCTAATAGGAGTTCATTAACAGCTAATTTATGTTCATTAAACGAACTACATTTGCTGCTAAGCAGGAAGGTTGTTGCTAACCACAATGTCGTCCATATACAGTTGAAGTCAGAAGTTTACATAGGCCTACATGTACACCACTACCATCATCACCCAAAATGGTAAACAGGACTACCCGAACCATTGCAAGGTATACAAGCTACAGTTGAAGTCAGAAGTTTACATAGGCCTACATGTACACCACTACCATCATCACCCAAAATGGTAAACAGGACTACCCGAACCATTGCAAGGTATACAAGCTACAGTTGAAGTCAGAAGTTTACATAGGCCTACATGTACACCACTACCATCATCACCCAAAATGGTAAACAGGACTACCCGAACCATTGCAAGGTATACAAGCTACAGTTGAAGTCAGAAGTTTACATAGGCCTACATGTACACCACTACCATCATCACCCAAAATGGTAAACAGGACTACCCGAACCATTGCAAGGTATACAAGCTACAGTTGAAGTCAGAAGTTTACATAGGCCTACATGTACACCACTACCATCATCACCCAAAATGGTAAACAGGACTACCCGAACCATTGCAAGGTGTACAAGCTACAGTTGAAGTCAGAAGTTTACATAGGCCTACATGTACACCACTACCATCATCACCCAAAATGGTAAACAGGACTACCCGAACCATTGCAAGGTGTACAAGCTATGTTTTTAAAGGTTTTGTGAGGTGGAAATTATCACCCAGCTGTTTTTATACAGAAATCAAAAGATCAAAGTGTTGCAGACAAAGGGGCAAACTCAAATTTGTTTTCATTTCAGAAAGAAGTGACATTTTCTCTACTTCAAAAATGTCTTGTCAGGCGAGGGCGCTGTTTGTCTGGTCATGGAGGGAACCCACAGTGGAAAAACAAAGAAAGAACATTACATTTCAAACAGTAGCAGTAGCCCACTGATCCATTTTTGACCCAAACAAACTTGTTAGGGTTGTTGCAAATGACATAGGCCTACTAAACAAACTCAGTAAACTTATATAGTTCATGATATCAAGAAGCCACTGAAAATTACATTAACTTTTGTACACAAGTCTATGGAGAATTCCTCTGTTTTTCCTGAGATGACATCACGGCTTTGCTCATGAATATGGAAATTCTCATTAACATAAAAATAGAAAACGTGCAATTACACCAAAACGCAACTATCAAATTCTCTGAAATTGACCGAAATGTGTAAAACACATCCTCTACTAATATTTTACGTAATAAAAACCCTATTTCACACGTCCTTTAAGCACTGCGTGCACGTAAAGACAGTTACAAAAATGGTGACAACGCAAGTTTAAGCACACCAGTTTTAACACAGTTGTTTGTAAACGTCTGACTACAACTGTATATATTACCTTTTGGATTAATTCCGATATTCCATTCGGGTTCGATTCCATTTTCAAAATAAAAGTTGGCATCTCAATTCGAAACATATTCTTGGGATTTTGTAATTTCTGGCATTCATTAACATTCAGATTGGCTGGATACTTCCTGGAATCGCCAAGATAGTGGGAATCGATTCCTCCAAAAATGAATCGATTCTAATCAACTCAAGAGAGGATTTGCCCAAGCACCATCCCCGTGGTAGACCGTGTGGGAACTTTGGGAGCGCTTTCCAAAGTAGCCACTTCGTGATTGGGTAAACCACCACCACCACCACCGGTGGTCGAATGGTTAAAACGTCGTGGGTTCGAGTCCCACCCGGTCACGCTATGAAGTTTGTTTTCACTGTCTCGAGTAGCACTGAGTATACAGTGCTAATCAACTTACGTCCGGTAGAATAAAACAAACCTTAATAAACACCATCAGGCGTATGGCCGTCTACACAAATCCGACTGGCAGGCCATCAGCTGACTGCAGCGGGCTACGTTCTGTCTTGCCATGGTCTTGCCGTAACAGAATCGTACAGTCGTGAGTCCGTTCACACTGCCAGTGACGGATCCAGCCTCATTAAAATACAGGAATACATAGCGGGTGCTACAGCCCCCTGAAATCCATTGTATTCCTGTATTTTAATGAGGCTGGATCCGCCATGGCACTGACTGCCCTACAAAGGACGTTAGCGCCACTGCAAGTATATGTTACTAATTCGTAATTACGAATTAAGTAACTCGTAATTACGAATACTTGGTGTTGCTAATGGTCCTTCGTACTGCCCAGATTATCCCTGATGCGACGTCTTGTCTCGTCGGGTCGGGGATAATCGCGAGTCCGTGGCTTTACGACAACAAAATACCATGCACGATTCACAATAAGCCATGATCACTCCCGCCTGAAATGTCAATCGCAAAAGCACCGTGAAATAGTTCAGTGCAGGGCTTTTGTGCAGAAGCATGCATTCATACACTCTATGGGTACCTCAAGCAAGTGAATAGATTTTGCTGGGATATGGGCGCCTGCTTATGTAAACAGAACGGTTATCTAAAATCCTTGAAAGCGTTTGTAATTTTAAATCCCGGATTAACTTACATTCGAACTCGTTTGGAAATCATCGATGTGCCTGGCATCAAAGTCAAACAAATGTGAAAGAAATTCATTCTTAACGATAAAACACGACCCCTTGACTTGAGAAAACGTAAGGAGCACGGCTGGTGGCGGATTTATAAATCGATAGCGAACGCAAAGGGCAAGGACATTGGGATACGACAAAATAGACAAGTCCTGGGCAACATTTTTGTTGGTCATCGACCCCATGCTCAATGGAATCACAGCCCTGCAAAAAGACCATAGTACTTGGTATACACCTGTACGACACAATAACTGTGCATCGTGGTTTTATGCAAAAGGTGTTGGCTGCTGAGTATGTTTTAGACACCATGTGACCTGCCGAGGACACATTTTTTAAATGTAACCGTACTTAAAATTAGCAACTTGGACACACCACTTTGGATATTTATAGGGCCCGATATATCATTTGCAATGACCCCAAATTTTACTTCAGGAAAAGAGGACAAGAAAAGTCTTGCTCAAAGTGTTGACAGCAATAAACAAACACCCCATGAGTTCATTTAATTAACACAAAAACTATGCACGGATTTGATTTTGAAGGTTTTTTGAAGCATTGATGCATCTATGTAGCTGAAATTTATGCAGGCTAGTTTACAGTATTCTCCTTCATATATTATTACTATACTACTGTTAATTCTTTCTGGTACTACCAATGATTACTCAAAAGTGTTGGAGGCACTGTAGCTCGTAAGCCTAATGAAACCTGTGAAGAGAAGACAATGAAGAAGTGGTCAATTTTATAGGAGGAAACTCCTACATAATGCTGTGTAGGGGGAACCCTACGGAATCAAGCAGGGACTGAGAACCCAATCCACATACTGACCCGGACGGGGTTCGAACCATGGCCACAGACGTGTAAGGCGAGGAAAGTACCATTATACGCTAACCTGATTATGGCCTTTAATACAAGAATCCGTTAAAGTATCAACTTGCAATGATTCTTAGACTATTTTTCAAGAAAACGCTCTTCACCAAATCAACGCTGGCTTCGTGGTGCATAACCCAGCGTGCACAATATAAGATGTTACCGTGTGTACTGTACATATACAGTACACACGGTAACATCTTGTGGCAACAAACACGTGGATACACCCAGAGCTACGGTGTGTATGTGCGTACAGCATGCGTGGTTCAATGCACTCCGCTCGCAACTCTCAACTTGTCAACGGTGGGCGTCGAGATTACCACGTGACCTTTGTTTGTCACCGAACTCGTGAGGTCAGTGGTGGATTCTGGGCCCGTTGATTGATCGAGAGCTCGGTAGCTCGTAACCGGTTAGAGCTAGCTGCTGCTATAGTACGCCGTGGGCTTCACCCGGAATCGTCAGTCCACGGGTAGATCTCAAACCGTCAGCACGCACGTGGGATTCTTTTCTCGGTCTTGATCGGGCGGACAAACCGGTGTCTTCTTCTAATCGTAGCCAGGAATCAAGGCCTCCCTGGAAAGTCTAGAGCCATCAGGATACTTCATCAACCAATTTGCAAGCTGCGTAATCATCTGGTAAGTTTTCACGTTCGATATTCATTTTCCTCCTTGCCAACTTTGCATCATCCGAACGTTCGAATGATCAAGACGCCAATTTCTTTTCTTCTATATTACCCCGAAAAATTGTTGATATTACTGCGCCGAGACATTCGCGCCAAAACTTTCCCTGTTTTCCCCCGGTGTTTATCCCACAAGCCCCCGTTGACTTTGTTGAGGCCTATAGAATAACGATTATAGATCTGTGCCCAATGTTCTCGACCGGTGAGCCTGGAGACATTTTTTTGTGTCAAAACTCACATAAGTATGATTCGTTGTTCCCGTTGCGACCGCAAGCCAGAAATGTTACCTCGTATGGTAACACATAGTAGTTTTGCTGCAAAAATGCAAACTTGAATTGCGGCCGAACAACATACGGAAATTTAGCTTATGTTGGTTATCCTGTCAAGGATCGTCTTTAACCACGTTATACTGCTTCTGTAGGCACTCTAGCGCCGTGATGTCTTACTTTATGAAGTTATGAACTGTGTACGTAGCACGAGCCCGAGGATCTTGACAACTTTACCTTAATATGAATGACGTTCTAATCTCCTGGCGTGATACGTTAGGACCCATTTTCTTAAATGACGCGATCAGCTCAGTTTTGCAGAAATGTATTTCGTGCAAGGTGTTTTGAGTACGGAATTCGGTAACATGTTTTACAATTTGGTATTTATTTTCTAAGAATCATCAATTCTAAAACGAAAGTTTTTTTTCTCCAAAGAAATGCTCAAGAGATATACCCCTACACAAACATATAAATAAGGGGAACCCATGAATTCAAACGGGGACTATAACTCGATCCACATAGGCCTACTGATCCGGACGGGATTCGAACAGGGTCACACTCACAGAGGTGGAAGACGAGGAAAGAACCACTATACACAAAGCTGATTCGCGAACAATTAATACAATTAATTATTATCAACAGACAAATACTTATGCCAAATTTAGGAACGGAATGTAAAGGGAACGACTTTGTCACGTAATTTCTAAAACTCCACAAAATGACATAAGATCCACGCAACATCTACGATGTGCGTGTTCTGCTTGAATAAAGATATTGATCTTTTCACTTTTTGCAATTTCAGACTTTTTGACAAAATTAAATACAAGGTAGCACTTTAAAGACTAACCGTATAGGAACAAATTTTGCATGAGCTTTTTCACCACACTCCTAACTCACCAAAGCAACTGAATTATGTATGGAAATTAGTTTCAATCGCTCAAATGCGTTCAATGCTAATCGATATTTGGTATAATTGGAGCACACATGAGTATAAGGTGTAATGGTTAGCCTTATGCGCGTCAGTGAAATCCAGTTTTAAGCATTTTAAATGGCGTACTCGAATAACTGACTGAGGCTGCTAATGAACGCGTGTATACAAGTATCATTCACTCTTTAGGACGCTTAGGGATAATTTAGGGTGGTTACGCCAAACCACAACAAGCTGTGATCATGACATTATTGACTTCATCAATGGGGTCTATTAAAGTATTAAAGTTGGACTGTCCGTGTTTGGGTGAAAGGATTTAAAAAGATTAATTCACGCAAGCGAACTAATTTAGAAAGCTTACGTGTCTCTGTAACGAAAAATATAAAAAGCTTAAATTTCCGTCGTCGGGAAATGGAGATACATGCCTTTTTTTTAAAAACGGGCTTCACATGTTGTACATGTGCGCATACGCTCATATGTAATTAGTATGTGTACAATGTACACATGTACGCGCACATGTATATTTACGTCATAACCCTGTCGAAAAAAAGACAGGGGCTGTCTTTTATTATTTCTTGTTTTTAATCGACTGGCATTAATCCTTGTCGGAATGTTACGTTCTTGGAACCAAATGAAAGCTGATAACTTTTTATATCGTTCAAGGACGTTATCGTCAAAATGAGGTCTGATACAAAATATGAAAAACTTGATCTGAAAAAAAAATCACCGAACCTTTTTTTGCAGTATCAGAGAGAGTAGTTTTGGTTCGTAAACAACATAATGTTGCGGTGAGCCAATTGGTGCGTTCATGGTCAAGCATCCAGTTCGATAGAATTCATACAGATCACTGAGTGTGACATTGGTCTAATTACTTGATAGGAATACATGTATATATCTAACCAAAATGGTCAACTCGTCCCCGGTTCAACTCGCCCCAAGTCAACTCGCCCCTGTATGGCAATCTACACGGTAATAGTGTGAAAGGGCCTACACTTCGAAATATCCCCTTGGCTTTCACACACATTCAACGTCACTACTCCATCATTGTACCTGGATCGTGGGGAATTCAAGTCGACGTGAAGGGATGGAAGAAGGGGACGGATGGACAATCGATTGCACGCCCGAGCTGACCTACATACAAAAGGCTCAAGTTTAATCCCGAAAGCTTTCGGAGTTCGCGACCTTTTGTGGTGCGCCGCTGGGCGTTGGTTTTGCCGGGGCTTTGCGGAGCACAGCGCGTTAACTGACCGGAATATGCTGGTACATCCTAGAACCCAAACTTGTGGTAAACCTGTAAAGGTTTTAGTTAAAACCATCCCAAACGACTGTCTATTGCCTGTAGAACTTTGACATTACCAACAAATCGTACTAGTTACCATAGCTATACCGGTACATGAAAGCCTTAAGGCCCAATATGCAAGATGGAATTTTTATTTTTATTTTTTTACAGATTACTGGATGTTAAGTAAGGTTGTTTTTGCCCTTACCCGACGTAATTATTAACACTGTTATGTATACTCAGTGCTTTCCCGAACAACTATGACTCGAACCCACGACCTCACCTCCTGCATACAAGGCAGACGTCTTAACCATTCGACCACCGAGCTAGCCGGTGTTGAATGGCCGGTTCGAATAATTTCGCAACGGGGTTTGCAATTAGTCAGAAATTGATTTAGACTTGCGTCGGGGAAATTGAATGTTAAGTAAGGTTGTTTTTGCCCTTAACATAACATTCATTTGCCCTTAATACTAAGCAATTTCGTTGTTGGTGTTTGTTACCATTTCTATAGTAACAACAAAGTTTTCGTCCAATTTCGTCAACCCATGAAGTAAAAATTGGATCGATGCAGATGATACAATGGGTCTTTATGATTATGGCGCAAGAGTACAAAGGGAAGATTAAAATAATTTAAAGCAAGCAAACTTGGTACCCGTTAACAATGCGCTTGAAGAGTGTCACAATGATGCAATATACGTTGGGCAAAACGTAAGCCCATGGTATACCAGGGTTGTAGTCGATCAAGTCTATCACAAGCAGGGGTCGATTTCACAAAGATATGCGACGCGTTGCAAGTACCAAGTCCATCGCAACTCGCGGAACCCGTGGAAAAATTACATAGGGTTCGGTGAGTTGCGATAGATTTGGTACTTGCGACGCATCGCAAGTTTTTGTGAAATCGACCCAAGCAGAGCCGATAAATTCACAAGTCGGTGTGACAAGTCCCGCGCAAGTCCGTCGCAAGTCCAGTAACAAGAAGCAAAGGATGAACACGCACAAAAGAATGTCTTTGTTGCATGGAGTTTATTTGAATAGCTTGTGACTTGAATTAGACCCAAGGACTTGTGAAGGCTTGTGAGGACTTGTGATGAACTTGTGATGGACTCGAAAACAACCCTGTGGTATACAAGTACCAATAGCTTATAGATGTCGCTATTCTAGAATGCAAAATTTGAATGCCATTCCAGCAATTTGCGTTTTATTGAAGTCGAACTGGCAACCGGAAGATCTCGTTTGTCGTTGAGGTCAGTGCGGTCCGAGGAGGCCACGCTTGACATTCATTACCCGAAGATCCCTCGGCGATCAAGCGGTACCCACGAGAGACCTCTTGGTGCAGAGGCTCATACGAAGTCGGTCCCAACTCGCTTGGGCCGACGCGGCTCAATCATCACCAGGATCAAAACTCGGTCATGGGTAATCGGGAAGGCCAACGTCATGCACGACTTCGCTGATGGCAGCTACCTGGAAAATAGCGCCTGGGGAATATTCATCATGGGCACTAGTAACTCACGAAGTATTTTTGAGTTGGGATTAGAACTTGGCCCTTTTTTACAAAGAAAAAACTGTAATCATATGATATGATGGAAACAATAATGAAGACAGTACTCTGGCCGAGCACTTTGGTGCATTGAACTCAATACCGTATCCAATTATGACGGTTATGAGTTTGATTCCGGCCCGAGTACATGGTTCGTGTGTCCTTGGGCAAGGCACTTTACTATAAGTTGCCTCTTTCCACCCAGGAGTAAATGAGTACCTGCAGGGGTTGCAGCCTTTGGGCGCTCGTGTCAGGCGTCCGGGGCTGCATACTCCCCAGAGAGTTGTTCCCAATGACCAGGGTAACAATGTTGCAAAGCGCCGTGATGCGAGTATCATACACCAATATTATATTAAAATGAGGTCATGTTTAGTCATGTTATGTTCAGCCCGGCACCGATTTAAAATGAGTTGATATGAGGACATAAACCTTTTTTGGGGACTGGAGCTTAGAATTTTCAATTGTGCTCACTCCGGGTGGGAGAGGTAGTCGACTTGTCCCGTTGCGCTTCAGGTATCATGACCGGTTGGACGAATTTCAGGCAGATTTACGGCGTGTTCCAGCAGCGCATTATCGTGGACTGCCGTGAAGCATTCCTCAGAACACGGCGTGACATTACACTCACCTTGTCAACCTGACTGCGCGGCCCAATTCCCCATCATGCTAGGGGCATCCAAACAGAAATAGCATGCGGTATTATTAGATGTACGATAGTCAAAAGATGGATGGGGGAAAAAGTACACAGACCTCACCTGGCAGACATGTTTTGAGTTATTAACGGAGCCCGACTACCGAACCTGTTCCGTGTTTGGCTGATTATTAAAAATATCTTCAGAAGGGAAGAGACCGAGGACAGATAATCGGCGTGTCTCAAACTACATTTTTGGCATGGTTTCGCTGGGTTATGGGGGCACCGGGATGAGGGAAAAAAGAAGCGGTCAAGGCGGGTTGACTCCTGGATATAGGAAGGAGGTGACGCGGTAGAGACCGCTGATTCGGCTAATTCATCCGGTGTAATTGATCTTGATGTTAATCCGGAGCGGTATGCCGGAGGCATGGCATGGTGCTATCAACACCCAAGCTGGTCGCGCAAAAGAAATCGCGTTTCGCCTTGATTCTTCCTTTAATATGCCACTCCCTCGAAAATAACATGATCTACCCGACAAGTGAAACGGAACCACGGCATTTTTATCGTTTGATGATACATTTATGGCGACCCCACTGGCCTAATTTTCAGGATGCAAATTAGATCGACAAAGTTCTTTGCCCACATACAGTGTATGAAAAGCCAGAGCCCCCTTTTAAAGTTCTTTTTTAGACCGGATTTTGGATGCACCATGCTGCTTCTGTCAAGTAATTGTAGCGAGGCAATTGGAGTGTAAGAACTATTTCAATGGCGCGTTTGATATTTAAAAAGGGCTTTCATGGTTAGATTCACCCCGCGAACAAGAATAAAAAAATCACACGGAATTTGGTCTAACGTTGGACAACAATAACTTCCACTTTAGCTGAAGTGGGGGCTGAGAGGTGGAGGCAATCAAACCATTGGCAGGGGTCTTTCCTTCTCTTGAACAACAGTGTGAAATCTCGCTCTGTCAACAAAGCCATACGACACGACTTGACCTCGGCACCGGGGGCTCTTTGTTGCAGAATCCAAAATCCTTCGACCTGACAGCCGCACAGAGAATAACACAAAGTGAACTGTTTCTACGAGGACTTGTTGGTTTACTTGGGTAACCGCGTAAATTGAGGGACTGTCGTCTGCTTTAGGGCTTAATGTAGTGGGATTCGTCTTGCAACTTGTAAGAGTGTAGTCCTACAAGAATTGGGAGTTAGATGATCGAACTCAGTGCTGTGTAACGAATTAGCCGCTAATTTTTTATTATTATTATTTCTTTCTGGTATTCATACCAAGGATTCCTCAATAGTGCTCATTGCACTGTCACTCGTAAGCGTCAGGAAACCCATAAGGAATTAGAATTAGAAATGGCCAGAGACACCGGGGAATCCCCTTGCTCTTCACGAAAGAATGCTCTGGGATCTTTAGAGTGCGTTACCATTACCTAACACACTGGACCAACGGCTTTACATCCCTTCCGAAGGATGGAGCAAGTGTGGTTGAGTGCCTTGCCTAAGGGCACAGGTACCGCAGCCGGATTCGAACCCGCAACCCCAAGTTTTCACCCATGATTGCGAGTCAATGGCCCTAACCACTCGGCCACGGTACCCCGCTTACCCATGATGTGTTGCTTTCAGCTTGCCGCAGTCTGCATACGGCATGTCCATTGATCTATAGACCGAAAGTTCGTACAAAATAGAGCGTAGAAAATAAACTAGGTCAATATAGCTTCGCGGTTTGATCGTGAAATAAATGGGAACAGAATGAAAGGGAAGGTTATGCCAATGTACAGGCCTTTGGGTACTTGTTACCCCCGCATTGTGATATCACTCCATCATATTAGAACTGGAAAACCAACATCGGTATAAAGTGAGATGGCATTTAAAATGTATGGGTTAGTATACAACTATAAACTCGAGAATAATGCTCATTTATCACTTCGCCTGCATGCCGATTTACTGTGCGCTGATGGTGGGCCTATTATAAACACGCTTTATGAGTAGAGGAAACTGGAATTGGTGCTTGACTGAGCGTGACATGTCTGCCAGTTCGGCTAAAAGCTGCAATCGGTCAGACGCTCTGCAGAGGGTCCTGACTTCAACTTTAAGTCAGCTCAAGCATTTGATGAATGGGCAATTGGGCTTTTAACTTCTTCACAGCGTTCTAACTCCACTTGAAGTCCTGCCGGAATGGATCTAGATATTCGACCATTTGCAGTGCCCGGTGTGGCACAGGAAATTGGTTCCTTGCGTGCTCTGGAATTTCCTTTTGAAAATACCAAATTACTCCGGCTCTAGATTTTCGGATAGCCTCGTCAATATTTAAGGAGTAGACAGCGAAATAACCATTTGTCATCGACCCGGTGAAGTTAAAGATAAGCCTAACAGTCTGGTAGCGTAGCGTAGCGCGTCGTATTGCATGCAAAACTAGCGTTTAGAGATACCTCCATTTCTCGACATGCCGATTTGAAGGAGCTTGTTCGGATTTTTTTCTTTCGAAAATGGATTTCGTTGTAACCTAACAATCACATAAAATAACTCACCAAAATACTATCCATGGAAAGAAAACAGTAAATTTGTAATCTCTAATTTGTATGTGGAAGCAAAAAGGTTGGTGTAGTCATACTGCTTGATCATGGAACGGATAAATTAGTTTACAAAACATCGGTGGTCGAAAGCGCGAAAAATATGAAACATGATATAGGCCTATCAAAATCTCATCACCCATAAGGTTAGTGGGAGAGGCGGTCAAAAAAGTAATCTGGTCAAGCACCTTTAACATTCAATCCTGAATATACCGGTTTGCGCAGCGTTTCTCTGAAAGTACACGAAATCTCATCTATCGATCTACCTCATATAGTACTGCTGTAACGCGGTCGATTTGGATATTTATTTCCCTCGCCTATATGCCTCCGGGATTTCACGATTGACCGCGCTTTGCTCACGGTTCACCCCGCCTGATTTGAAGTCTTGCACTGTGGCGCGGACATATAGAACGACTATACAAGTCTTTGGGTATGTGAGATCATAGAGCAAGGAATTATGTTCCTTGCTCTATGGTGAGATACACGTATATCTATAGGAGCACATATCATATCGCCTGGATAATAATAATAATAATAATAAGATTTGTAATGCGCACATATCCACCCTGCTGGGTGTTCAAGGCGCAGAGACACTAAAAAAACAAACAAAGTAATATTAAACATGAAAGAAACAATCAAAAATAAGAGGAACAACCAAATTAGTCCTTGAAAACCTGAGACATAAGATAAGTTTTAAGAAGTGATTTGAATTTTGTTGTACAGAGACAAGATCTAAGATTAAGCGGTAGAGAGTTCCAGATGTGTGGATATTTCCTATAGTGCATTTCGCGTGCATCAGATACAGAAAAATAACGTATTTGCGGAGTTTTGTCTGTAAAATCTGAGCTGCATAACGCCTATTAGTCCCTGACGAACGATAATTCAAAAAATGTGAAAAAAAACTTGACGAAACAACTAAGATTTACATAAACGAAATTGCCATAATAATTCTTGACACTCAATGGTGCCAATTTATTAAACAATCTTTTACTTTCATGTATCCGTACGCTGGGAAAATGTTGAGCAATATTTGGGAATTCCTCGACAAAATTCTGAGTAAGACATGAGTTTTGTTGCAGGACATCACGTGACGAGGGAATGCTAAAGGAGCTTGACGAGATCACTTTTTTACCCCTATTTACCTCATGGGAGATGATGTAACATAGGGCCTATAAGCATGTGGCATATTTTTCCTATTACCATTCTGAAATTTCGCGCTCTGAATTTGTATACTTTCAAGGATATCGTCAAACAAATATGTTTTGTAAACTAATTCATAAAGCAGTGCATTGTTTACACCAATCTTTTGCTTCCACATCCAAATCGGAGATTGCAAATTATCAGTTTTCTTCCCATGGATAGTATTTTGGGGAGGAAATTCATATGATTGTTAGGTTAGAACGAAATCTATTATCTAGATAAATCTAGACAAGCTCCTTTAACCAGTACCCTATATAACCCGGGGAGCGGAGTCCTGAGGACTTCCATACCAACAGACACCGGCCACAATTTGTTGACCGTGTCGATTGTATATAACATGCAGGATGGAAGAGGGGTAGTAGTATCTTGTTTGTTCTTAACCTGCACATTGTGCGTTAATCAGGAATTGCGTGTACAGTAACCGAATCCAAAAGAATCCAACCACAGCCTAACTTGGTTACCTGCCGTTTCCACATCCAGAATGGTAAAACAACTTGCAAGGGGGTATTTTACATGTTGGCCCAATACCATTCAAGGAAACCACAGCATTGAAAGCACACAGGGCTGCTACGGCAAACTAGTACTAGTAGTAGTCATGTTCAGTAATCTACACTGAGCATCGAAATAAACGTAATACTTGGATGTTTTTAGAAGATGTTGCTTTATAAAGCAGTTTCTGTATTTCTAATGGTAGATTATGGTGTAAATGAAACTTTACTATACATTGAACACAATCCAACTGCTTAGCATCACGTCAATGAAGTTTTGAGACCTCATCTGCTGCCATTTCGCCACGCTCATCCTGACATCACAGTTTTCACAAAAGAAGAACCCTCGACCCCATGTTACTCGCCTGACGACCAATTAAAGTTACAATGTTACAATGCATTTCGCTTTGTTGTGATTGAGATAACCTCTTGTTTGTTGTCATGTACTTTATCGCGTGCTTTATAAAGGCACTAAACTTCTGTTAAAACTGATCATTTTTCTGTGGAAGATTGCTATCCTTCTGAAGATGGAATGGGTTTCTTAGGCTTTGCTCGGTATACAGTGTGTCCCAGAAAAAAAAGGTAATCCTGTCAAAAATGGTTAATACGGCCAAGATATGGGTTGGGGGAGGGGAGGGGGAGGGGGTAGGGGGAGGGGAGGGAAGGGGAGGGGGTGGGGGAGGGTGCACGCCCACCCTCCCCATTTGAAATTAGGAAATTGGTATTTTTCACAATTTCACAATATTTAAGAGGGTTAGTGCCCACCTGGAAAAATGTGTGCACCCCCAGGCGCCCCTCAGATGTCTCACCCTAGCAGCTAAAACGGCCATGATACCTATATGAATCGAGGTCACATCATTGATTCGGTCTGTGTGACCTCATTTTTCTCTCCAATTGCATAAGCTCTTAATTTGCTGTCAAGTAGAAATCCTACAGAATGTTTTGTCAATGAATATACGCATAGGTTCAATAATACCGGGATTTGAAAGTCGATGAACCCTTCCTGAGCACATCAAAGGTTTGACCGAACGACTAGCCCGAGGGCGTCCCGCTATGGGGCTAGCTTTTTACACGGCCGTCACCTGCCCACGCAAAATGTATCACGGCTCGCTCCGAGAAGCTGGGAAAGCTAAAAGGGTGTAACTAGGGAGGGGGGAAGGTGGTGTCTGCTTAAGGAAAGCCAGGCACTTAGCGCAAAAATACTTATCCTGATTTCAATTGAATGTATGATGTCATGACGACATCACACAAATCCGGGGATCTCATGATTCAAGATTCTTTATTACAACCATCGCAAATAAAACACATTAATACGTAAATATCACTCTTCAGTTACTATACCATGTTTCAAGTTTCTACCGTCTTCCATTTTTTTAAAGTTAGACTGCTTTTTTTCCCAAAAAATCCACTTTGTAAGTTCATGTAAGTTTAGTATGGCCCAGCTCCTTCATTTTACCAAAATTGAGTTAGACCTATCGTTCTGTCAGCATGCAGAAGGGCCAGAGTCCACTCTGTGAATAGTCTTTCCAATTGCTTTGACAGTTGTGTTAAATATGAGTTTATTTATCGGTGAAATATCTGTTTCAGTTCAACAAGCTTGGAAACATATTACATGTTTCTTCTTAATTACCACTCTTTGTAGCTATATAGGTCTATACCTTACATCAGCTTATGGAACAAGCACTTGCAGTATATATTACCCGAAGAAAGACCCAACTCCGGTTGATATTAAGACATGTACCATTGCCATGGAAACATATCGTTTCACATGTAATTTATGAAATTTTCACAGATTTACACATAACTTACACACAATATAAACATGATGACGGTAGAAAACTTCCCCTAAAACGGTTTTGTCTTAAGTGCTATAGTTTTTTGAGAAATGAGTAAAACAATTATTTTTCGTCTCATGAGACGTAAATTAATTTTGCTCCAAAACCACTTCGCCCTGAACCACTTCGCCCCAAAAGCCACCTTGCCCCCAAACCACTTCGTCCTTACACCACTTCGTCCGAATGCCACTTCGCCCCAAAATACTTCGTGCACAGGCCGTGGTTCAGGGCGACGTGGTTCGGGGCGAAATGGTTTTGGGGCGAAGTGACCGTAAAGTTAGACGAAACTTGTACGGAGCCGGTTTTTGCTCAGGTTGGTTTTAATCATGCATATCTCCAATCACACAGCGAGATTAAACCGTTTGCAACGGTTTACTAATCATGTGTTCTGCCTTTAAAGTCCCTTGAAGATGAGAGTAAGTTCTGTCTATAAAACATTTCAAAATATTCAGTTTTTCTTAAGAACTCAAAAACAGTTTGAAGGAGTTGGGCCTACGTCCTCTAATTAATTAGCCATTTGCGTGTTTCGTATATAGCGCCTGTACGTACTTCCTTTCGCATGCACACTGAATATCCACTTGACCAGACTAATTTTGTTTTGTTATGTGGGGCACGCGGAAGGTGTGAAGTAGAGAATTAATAGCCTATATACAGTGTTCATAGAAGAGCAATGGCATAAAGCAGCCAGAATGTTGGTTGCTAGTCGATGGCGTGCACCACGTAGCAACAACAGTATAGTATGTGACTTTCTCAACTGCACCTCCATTTCAAAGAGAAGAATTCATTTTTGCGAATGTTACACGCAAAATGTTTTGTGCGCAAGTCCATCCCGCCTCTTCCTAAAATTATGAAAATGTGTCAAGTGGCCAATCGATACAGGCGTTGTGATCCGCGTATTTAGGTCAGGCACGGATTTGCTTCCTCACTCGAGAGGTATCCAGTCTCACTTGTCTATTCCCATCACGATTCCATTCAGTTGGTAGGTTTATTCATTTCCAGTGCTTTAGTGCTGTAGCTGCCAGCGGTTGATCAACAAAATATAAGACATCCCAGGCCTGTGTGCTAGGAGTTTTCGGGTTTAACTGCAAAGATTTCCCCTACTTGAACATTTCTAGTACAGCTCCTTTGTCCCGATTTATTTCTTTTAAACGTAATGTTTCTCGCAGAACAAGGCTGCAGAATACTAAACCGCCACCAATAATAATAATGTCCTGACGTCATCTGACGTCATTGCTTTGTTTACATTTTATGCAATTGCTTTTAAACACATGTTTCTCGCAGAACAAGGCTGCAGAATACTAAACCGATATGAATACGGTAATATATGACGTCATAATGACGTCATTGCTTTGTTTACATTTAGGCATTTCTGTCAGTATAGAAGTCTAAAAAAACGAAACGAAAACAGTCATTCATTCAATCAAACGTCAACTAATTTGACAGGCTGAAGCACACAACTCATATAAGATTAAAGATATATTACAAAATTGAAAAACTCTTAGAAACATCGTTATCTCTATGTGTAATTGAGGAGTCAACTCAGTACCTCATATACGTTCCGAGAAAAAAAAAAGAAAGACTGTCCATGCTTTCGACAAATTGCACAAAGCCACCGTCCTATTTAGGCTGGTTCCCTGATTGTACTGCACAAAAACCAGAGTCTTAGTACCACGATAGTCAGGGGCATAGTGTCGTTCACATGAGGGCACTCTTGTAAAAGAAAATGCTTGTGCACACGCAATTATACGAATTCTTCTTCAATTGCCGTTTTCTCATTGTATTGGACAGTTGGAACCACTCTTATCTTCCGTTTGAGCAGCGTAAGAAAAAATATTGATATCAGGTACGGGGGGGGGGGTGGGGTTGTGCCATTTTAGACTTATTTTAAGTCTGATATTGCGTACCACCACTTATGTATAAGGTATACTTCTCATAAATATGTGAAGTATGCGCGATCTTAGACTTGAAATAAGTATAAAATGGTACAATCTGCCGCTCCCCGTACCTGATATCAAGAATTTTTCTTACGCTGCCCCCTGGGTTGAGTAAGGTTTTTATAGTCAAATGATTGATTAAACATTTTGACCATTGGGCTTCAATTATGCAAGAAATCTGCAAGAAAAAACTATACTTCCGGTCGTCACAAAGGCCAACTTGACCATGTAAACATCAAACCAGTGACCCAGTGTCCATGCAAAGGGTTAAAAGTACTTTCCACCTGCACAGTCACTGCTCTAATAAATTGTGTTCCTTTTTACCAACGTCAACTGCTGGCCTTCGCTTGAACCCTACCGCATGTCGAGCTCGGTCCAGGCCGGTCACTTGCTGATGGACCCACCCCGGAAAAATTAACACCTCCACGGGTAGGTTTTGTGTGCGTGTGTGGTGTTGATCAATCCGTGCGTGTTGGAAGTCGTACGCTGGCTCATGCAGCGTGAAATTTGGGCTGCTCTCGCCTCATTAAATCCGTCCCCACGGATTTATAAAAGAAGGGCTCCAAAGTGCACTTTCCGGAAAGGTTATTTTGGGAGCTCGTGCAACCGGCCATGAAGAGAGAACGGACAATTATCTTTCAAAGATCGAGAGTGCACAAGCGATATATGCGGAGAGGGAGGATCTCACGATCATCTGTGACCTGAATGAAATGAAGGTGCCACGATGAAATTATGCCGATCGGAATGCGGCATAATGACAAACAGGTTCACGAGGCGGAAAACTCATTCGCGAAGAAAAATTAAATGCCACGGAATTCAAGACCTTCTAAAGCAATTTACAATCTACTGCTTGGCCACAGATATATATGAAAGCTTGCCCATGACCTTTAAATTCCACGCATGGTTTCTGTGTCAGGTAAATGCTAAAAAAGTGGGCACGCTCATTTAAAAACAACCCCCAGCTGTCAATTTGTCGCAGAAAGGTAGTAATTTGTTTTACCTTTCGTATGGTGTCACTACAAATGACACAAGACCTTTAAAAACAAACCCCTTGTGTTGAACTGTTAGTAAAAACTCTAGTTGCGTATTGTATACAATCCAAAAAGATGCCACCATATTCCAAAAATGAAACAGATCGATAACATTTACAGGTGCGCTTCCAAGTTGCATTCCTTGCGATTCAAATTTAGCCCAGGTGCAGTATCGCGTAGCGGGCGGTCAATTACATGGCTCAGCGCAGTTCGTTTGATGTTCCGCCGACCTACATCTGATCAAACCGGTAGACGTGCTGTCGATGTCGGGTGTCAACAAAATAGCATTGACTATTTTATTTATTTTTAATTTCAATTTGTTTATTCATGATGACTTGGGTATAGTGTAAATTTGTATTTAATCTCACTTTGTTGCTTCTTTTAGACGATGTATCGTCATATGGTTTGCGCAGATGCCATACATGCAATACCAAGAGAAAAGTGGCTCTGAGGGAGTATACCTTTTTGCCTCCTAGCTCAGCTGGTAGAGCATCTGTCTGGTGTGTCAGAGGCCTTGGGGAAAGGTAGAGCATCTGCCTGGTGGGTCAGAGGACTTGGGGGAAACCTGAGAGAGTATACCACTCCTGGCTCAGGTGGTAGAGCATCTGCCTGGTTTGATAGAGGTATCGGGTTCAAATCCTGATGAGGAAACTGGACCGTTTGTTTTATATTTTTCTCTCATTATTAGCTGGTTTCGTTTTTCACAACTGTATAAGGTCGTTGGCCAAGTGGACAGAACAGATTGTCATCGGCGACCGGTCAATCAGATGTTCGGATCGGTAGCCGCTTAACCTGGGTGTTAAGGCATAAGCCAATTTGGGGCACTGGCAGCTGATTGCTGAACCCTTTGTCGGCAAAAAAATCCAAGTCTAAACACGGAGAAAAGACAGAAAGGGGACAAAATAAGCACGAGAAAAGTCTCGATATTTATGGGGGGTGCTGCTGACATCCGGTTTGCGAGCCGAGAACAAGAGAGGAGGTTAGTGAAGTAGACGTAATGGGGAAAGAAAAGTTTAATCTTTCCATTGGCTTTGCCAAATCACAGCTTCGGGGCAAGGCAGCTGAAGAGTGAAAAATATTTCATCGGTCGTGATTTTCATTCGAAGGTGGACGACCTCTTAGTTTCTAATTTAGCAGGCTATGACTGTAGTTATTTTGTAACAAATAATTATTTGTCCTTTATACATTTCTTTGGTCCTTTCGTGTATATCCGTGTATCGTGAATTAGCATTTGCGAGGAAAACTGCTCAACGAAAAACGGTTATATTTCCCCTGGATGAAAAGCGATGATTTTAACGAGCGCTGTCATGTGGTAACTTTGTAAATTAAAGACGCTTAGGGCAGTTTCCTGCTCGCAAGCGCTTGACCTTTGCATGTCGCAACACTTGTCAAAGTCGCAATGTTTGACAAATTTCTGATGGGTTTATTTTTAAAGCGTCGTGTACGGGGTAGGGGGTGTTACAGACATCCCCGGGTACGGTGATACAGTCTACACGCTGCTTGATTTCCTGATGCTCAGCGCACGGAGGTCAGTAGAAGATGGAGTGTGATAGAACATCTGGTGTCGAGAGGAATGGGCTGTGTTTTGTTTCATCGTGGTAAAATGTTGCTCCCTGAAACATATCAACGGTGAAGTG
Organism: Henricia sp. BOLD:AAB3569; assembly: GCA_037783545.1. Classification (NCBI taxonomy): domain Eukaryota; kingdom Metazoa; phylum Echinodermata; class Asteroidea; order Spinulosida; family Echinasteridae; genus Henricia; species Henricia sp. BOLD:AAB3569. The sequence goes on from JBBELK010000888.1 coordinate 693,552, forward strand.
GGCCAGGTGTCGGCTCAAGCCGGCTCAAGCCGGCTCGAATACAACCGACCTGCCGGCCTAACCTCCCCGGCACGCCGACCTTGATATACCAGGGGCTTCGTCTTTTCGGCATGACTACACGAGTATTCCAGCTATTGTTTTCCAGGCTCGGAATTCCTTTTGAAGGACACGTTGTGACTAATGAGACCCTAGTGATTTGTGAAAGAATGGTGTCTTACGCATGCCTTCCCTGGGCTAATGAGCTGCCAGGAAACATGACATATTAGGACTACTTTCCGGATTATGCAATGAATGGCATTTTTCTTCAATGAACACGTGCATTTTTCTATTTTCGAACTGCATCTTTAAAGGGCCTCTGACATGCTAAACAACTTTTTGCCTAATCTTTGCTTCATATGATGGATTACTTGTTCAACAAGACATGCTATTGTTCGTTTTGATGTAAAATCAATAAAAGGTAGCCTTTTTCAACTTTGAAGATTTCATTGCAATAAACCACAGACAGAGGGCGCTGTTTGGAGTGCGTAAGGAAGACAGAAGGGAAAGCTAAGAAAAAACATAAGACTTCAAGTTCAACTTGGGGCAAATTGCTGCGGTTTTCTCCCCCAGTTTTATCATGGCTTACAACAGGAAACATGTAGAACAAACTCAAACAGTCATGGATTACAAAAGTTCCAAGACGTTTGAGAAAAAGGTGGAATCCTTTGTGCACAGTTGAATGTGATTTTCCTGTGTTTGCCTCTTGTGACATCGTGACCTTGGTCATGAATATGCATATTTTCATTAGCATTAAAACCTTAGTTTTAACCCCCAAAACAAGCTCCAAATAGGATTTTTATGATTGTAACTGAGTATATTGGTTTTATAGCATAGATGTCATTGATAAAAATCCCAAATAAGGGGCCCTTTAAGTAGTATTTCGGTGCCATCTTTGAGGGTAGTTTACTTGTGATTATTAACCATATCCAACAGCAAAAAATATGCCAGTCTCTGAGCGTATACTTTTTGTCAATTAAATTTCTCAATAATAGGAAGCAAAAAACTAATTACCTCGTGGATGATCATTTTTAATGAGATTTTGTTACCATATCATGTGTCATATTTTTCTCATTACCATTCTGAAATTTCGCGCTATCAATCCGCATTTTCAAGGATATCGTCAAAAAACACCGATGTTTTGTAAACTAATTTATCCGGTTATACATAAGGCAGTGCAGTGATTACACCAACCTTTTTGCTTCAACATCTAAATTGGAGATTCAAGTTCCCTATTTTCCTCCCATGGATAGTATTTTGGGGAGATATTTTATATGACTGTTGGGTTAGAACGAAATCAATTTTTTTTAAAGGTCCTTTAAGATACGTATATAACAACTTAAAACAGCAGCAAAAAGCTTGCTGTTTTTACCCCTTTGATTACAGCATCAATTTGTTTAATCTCACAATCTGACAGCGTGGGTTCCCTGGCCGAGGGCAAAATTAGTCCAAGTGGGGTTATGACTTGAAGGCCGACAGCTGCCCGGCATACCTGGTGCAAGGACCCTGGGAGAGGCATGTAAACACGTGGGGTAGATCGGGTCTGTAACCGGTGGGCTTGCTCTGAAAGTCAATGCACCTGCCGTGCTGGTATAAAAGGCGACCGGTTAAGGAATTCTAGAACAACTTCGCTGCATTCCCAAGTGATCATTAATGTTCTCGTTTGAACTGTACGTTTGTGGAGTTCCTGACACTGCTCGAAGATTTTGTAGTCTTCTTTGAAGACTCTGCTACGGTCGGAACGCGAGGCCACTAATTTAACAGTTTCGTTTCACTAAACAGGTCCTGTCAAGTTGGTAAGGAGCTAGCAACACTTGTGTGTATTAATTAAGTTAAAACTCTTTTGTTTTCCTACATACCTGGCGTACAAATTGAGACTCTTCTTACATTCGACGCGCTCCTGGAGTTCGATTTGCAACAGAATATGACTTAGTGGAAAACGTCTGAGAGATAAAGTTGTCGTGTTTAATTCCTACAAAGAATGGATGTTTGGATGTGTGTGATATACATCCCCCAGTTTTACACAATATATAACTTATTTGAGTTTCATTTCTCATTTTTCCGTCAGGGTTTGGCACCATGTTCCCAGCAAGTCAAGGCAGTGTCGTGATCCAGCTAGCTAAAGCAGCAGCCGGTTCCCGTCTGGTCCTGCTCCACCTGGCCCGTTTGACGTCCACCTCCAGCCCTACCAACGCCGCGCAGGCCGGCGTGTGTCCCGTGGCAAACCACGAGTTGAGAGACCCCGATCCTGGAGTGGTATCGGCGACGCAACAGACTGCCAGATCTGCTAGCTCTAGAATAGAGGATGGACTCTCAACGGCCCGACCGTACGAGGACCTGCCTGGACCAAAAGGCCTACCGGTGCTCGGTTCGCTCCTGGACTATACGAAACTCGGTATGTATACCTTTGTTCAATTCTATGCAACATTTATCTTGACCAACATAGAATACGTTCAGAAAAATTAGGAGAAACAAATATATTTTACATTAGGAAAAGAGGCAACATTTAAACACTTTCCTAAACCAAGTTATGCGCTTCAAATGGGTTAAAAAGCCAAACACCGGGTGTGTTTGAAAAACGGAAGCTAGATGTGTTTAGAAATGTTTAAATCCTAAAATTAATTTTAGGCGCTGCATTTTACCCAAAAGCCTGCTGTCTTAATTAACACATTAAGTTACAAGAGGACATTTGTTTTGTCGTTCTATATAAAAAATACCACCACAGTCATGATAATTTGGGAACAAATTCGAGAATTATAAGTTAGTTGGTTAGTTTCTGCCAACATCTCAATGCACTTTACAACTATCAGGAACTACCTAAACGTCGAGATACAAAGGCGGGCCAAGCCAGAGACACCAGAGACAATTAACGAATGCTCTGGTATCTTTTACACAAATTGCAACACACTGGACCTACGGCTTTGCATCCCATCCGAAGGAGGGAGCAAATGGGGTTAAGCGCCTTGTTCAAGGGCAAAAGTACTTTGAGTGGTTTTCAACTGACAACGTTATAGGTGCTTCCAACTACAGTATGCGAGTCAGTGACTAAGCCGCGAGGCTATATAATACGGTACTCCCACATTGAGTTTGAAACAATGGTTTTCAATCTTAGATCGATTCCGTGCATAGATTTGTGCTATAATGGGTAAACGTCTTCCATGAAAGGACACAGGGGACTCTGGCCCAGCATTTTCTCACCAAGAAAGAGACCATGGATCGCGTCATCACCAACATCAAAATTTTACTTTTTTTGGGGGGTGGGGAGTTGGGGCTATAAGGACCTCATTGTGGGACTTTGGACTGCTTACTAATTTGTCCGTTTTGGTCCTTAAAGGGGATTACTCCTTGGAGAAGATGCACGAGGCCGTCTTGGATCGCTTCAAGCAGTACGGACCGATCTACAAAGAAAACATTGCAGGAGCTGAGGCAGTGCATATCCTAGATCCAAAGGATGTAGCGGACCTGTTCCGGAATGAGGGCAAAACCCCAGGCCGGATTATCATGGAGCCTATGGTGCACTACCGGAATCTCCGCAAGAAAAACGCGGGGATTGCAAACTTGTGAGTATAGGCCCTATACTATAAAAACAAAATCAATTAAATTTCGTAAAAATTATGTAAAACATGTCTGGAAGACCCAACAAGATCACAAGCCTATAGACAATTGGTGCAGATGAAATTTGCAATGGTTCGCATAAATGGTGTGAAATGTCGCTGCTCCTAGGTTGCTAATTTTCAAAATATTGGCAGTTGCAAAAACGGGTGTCCGTCGCCCTCCCCCGACTGCAGCAGAGGAGTTCCGTCTTGCAAGAAAAATGTAATTCGTTCACAAAAATCTCCACTGGTGTTCAGCCCCAACCGCAGACTGATCATCCAACTTGGCGACCTCACGCGCACGCTCCCTCGCACAAATGCCAGGAGTTGGAGTTCCTACGCACATGTATGTTCACATTGTGTCTCAAATATCTCAGTAATTTTAGGAGGCAATTTCTAGAAGCGCGGGCTGTGCGCAATGCAAAAGCCAGCATCTCTTCTGCCTCTGCACCAAAGTCTCTGCACTCGCGGGTCGGCCGGACTTATATTATCCGGTCTCATCAATACAAGTGGAATCGTTGTCGCGCTCGACCATGAAGGAAATCATTAATAATAGCACTGATGACATTAGATATAGCCTAGAGTGACAATCAATCTGGAATTACGTCCAAATGGTTCAAAACAAGCAACGACTATACTTAACGACAGTTCGACCATTTTGGCCCGAACGCAATTCTGTCAACTATGGTTAATCGAATCTGGTCCAATATTTGGAACCATACCGCCAATGGACTGGTAGAGTTATTCAATGGGACTATCATACTATGAGTTGTTGCAAGTGTCACAACCAGAATCATAGCTGCGAATCCAACCAGTAGCCAGCTTTGGTTGTTGGCAACAGAAGCCGTTCAATTGCGTCAAAAACATGTTTCTGGTTGTCGTTGTGAAAACAGACGCCAGTTTAGCAACCTAGAGACGTTCGTGCATAAACACAAAACCACATGCGTGTGACGAAATTCCGAATGAACAATCGTTAACTACAGCATCAAAATTTGCTTATGCCTACAAAATGTATCAAGACATACCCAACAACCGAAAGTGTGATACTTATTTTCAGACAAGGAGAACAATGGAAGAAGTGGAGGAACGCCATACAACACATCATGCTGAAGCCACAAAGTGTAGCAGACTGGATCCCTAACATGGAGGCTTGCGCCAATGACTTCATCGACTTGATGACGGCACACAGAGACGGCAAATGCGAGGTACCAGACTACCACGGACAGATCAAGAAATGGGCCCTGGAATGTGAGTGCAAATAGGCCTAGTTGATTTTCACGAGTTCACTTCCATACGAGTTCACTTCCACGCAGAACCCCGCAGAACCAAACCTTGCGACACAATAAAATAATTATCGATTCCTCTGTAAACTAATTGCGTAGTTTTAAATTTCAGTCGCTGGAGGCTCTATAGGCCACACCGTCGTTTGCATGTGCCGCGCCCCCTTAATCATTCTGTCTCTTACGTCAGTCGTTTTCTCATTGAATCTCCGTCATTTCTGACGTCAGTTTTGATCCAAATATACATGGTACCAGCCCCAGATTATTTTGCCATCAAAAGGGCAGAACCAATTATAGATCTTTTAGGTAACTTGTGGTGTTTGCATAGGACACTTCCCTTAGAAAATTAAATAGTGTGTGGGAATACTGCAAGATGCCATGGGCAACGGAGGCAACTGTTAACGGAGGCAATTTTGAACCCTGATATGAGAGCGATCTAACTATTGGGGTTTCGGCCTATTATCAGCTATCTTGCGGTTTAGTCACTGCATCGTACATCTTATTCAACTATTCCACTACAAACAGTTCAAACTCAACAGAAACAAAATATCCTTGTGCGATGAAATATGTCTCATGTGTATCTAGGCCTATTATTATGCAAAGGATTATGTTGAACTCTAATTTCAAGTTGAAAGTTCTAAATGGTGACCCATTCCATACCTGATATATATGTAGATAGAAAAGTCAGGTCTTTTGCTATCGTATTCCAAAAACAGTTGCTAGCAAATCCTGTATACGGACCTAAAGTGGCGGTTGGTAAAACGTCTAAAACGACTGAACCACAACACGAACACACGTTAACGCTCGTATAATTTTCTCCACCCTCTCCCCCTGTATAGCCTCTTTCTCGGTCGTCTTTGGCAAGAGGATCGGATGCCTGGACCCCGGCACAGACACTAACCCGGAAGCCGCTAGTCTCGTCTCGTCATCAAATGACTTCTTTGTTGGTCTTTGTAATCTCACATTTGGTTTTCCGCTCTACAAGTACGGCATCAGGACAAGGACGTGGTCCAAATTTGCTGCGGCACAAGACCTATTTTACAAGTGAGAATTTCTGATAGCTGACGTTAAAAGTAGCCTACTGGTCAAATATCGTTGCGTTCATAAATTTGATTTTCAAATCATCACTAAAAACACATACAAAATCTTCGGCGAGTTTATCTGAGATCAGTGCATGTCACCAAGTCATGTATGTACTTCAGGCTTGGTGATAACGCATGGTACATGCACTATGCGCGAACACGGTTTATTCGTAGCCGGGCACATTATAGCTTTTGACAAGGCCTCGTGAATTTGGGCGATTTGGTGACTTGGTGACTTGAGTAGAGTCTACATACGCCAAGTGTCTCATTCACTTGGCCTTTTTCTAACTGCGAGGCAATTCTTATGTTTTTCTTTATAATCGCTACCAAAGTTGGTAGTCACGTGCAGGTCACCAAATTACGTTGTGAGCTCCTACAAACAAGGGAGGTAGGCTTACGCTTTTGAAGTCACTGGGTAAATTAAGCAGCAAACAAATCAAATCAAATGGAAATTATATTCGTTCCGTATAAAACTTGAATGTAATAAACAATTTGTCAAATTTAAACGCATTTACATGGAGCTCAATGGGGTATCGAAGTAAATGTAAGTGCCGTACCTACATTGATAATGAACGAGTCAACAACGCCGCAGGCGATGTGATTGGTCGGATTGTCCTGTGGGAACTGTACGGTGACTTGCATCACACGCGGGTAATGATGTTGTGACGTTGCACGTTCGGGTCAACTACTTGCATGTAATGAATAATGCAGCAGTAGCCAGTTCGAAAAAGGCTTTATGGCAAGACAGAAGGCATAACGTTCGTCCAGCCTTTATATACTCCGCTCAAGACGCTCAATTATCCCACATTTTACCAAACAATATAACCCCAAAGCCATAATGCCTTGCCAAAAGGCTAGGCACGTTATAGTCCGCTGCATTTTTCTCTCATCCCGTATTTGGTTATTTCGTTTCTGTGATGATTTGGCACCTGATTAATAGGGTGTTTGTCAACTATTTTGTAAATATGATGTTTTGAAAATAACACAAAGTATCTGTCAACCATAATTTCAAGTAATCAGAAATAACCATCTCTGCAGATTTTGAACCAGTGCATATACCTTTTGAGAAGTGGCAATGTCATCAAGTACAGTTTTTGGTGTTATGCATGGGACATTTCGGTTGACGCAAAAAGCATTACATGTACTTGTGGGACACTGAAAATGACTCAAACCAACCATTCCAGAATGAACTCGTGGGTGGACATAAGCTTGGTAATGGCCAAGACATTTAAAGAAACACGTGAAATTGATGTAAAACTGTTATTGCTGAGGATTTTGAAACGATCTACATTTTGAAACCTAAAACAAAAAAAACAAAACAAAACAAACAAAATGCACAACAAACAAAATGCACTTTTTAAGGAGCAGAATTAGGACAAACTTACCCATACATCGTTTGACGCTGATGGGTTTCCCCGATTGATTTTCGCAGTATAGCGGCCAAGTACATGAACCAGTACATAAAACAGATGAATGGCCGTGACGTCACATCGCGAACAACCAATCAGAACGACGAAATGGATGAAACAACGCCGGTGATCGACTACCTGTTGAAGAAAGAATCGTTGGGTTTTGAGGATCTTTGCACGTTAACCAATGACTTACTGCTAGCAGCTATTGATACGGTAAGTGATGCTTGGTGGTGGTCAAGTTACAATTTTCCCCAACCGAGTATAGCCTATAAAGATGGTATTTTCTTCAGTCATCGACAGATTTATTATAATCTGCTTCTTTAAATATGTGATTTAAAGGCACAGGCTCGTCAGCAATGCGCGCCCGCCAAATTCGTGCTCGAAACACGCAGCTCCGTGCCTTTGCTATGGAGCTAGCTGCGTATTGCGTGGCACACATTTGGCGGGCGCGCATTGCTGACAAGCCTGTGCCTTTAAATGTCATAAATGTGCTCAACGGGCATAGACTTAATTTATCTTTTAAAAATTCTAACAGCGCCAAAAGTTACAATAATGCAAATATAAAACTCTGAATATGATATAGTATAATAGTACAGAGAAATCTGGATTTAATGGAAAAAAGATCGATTCCAAATTAAGCCTTATTTTAATATAATATATTTTGCTCTTTGGCGCAAAATAACATTTGCCGACTGTACGGCCCGTTTGTAGTGGACTTACCTGAGACTTTCCACAGACAATCTCAGGTAATTTAATAAACCTAACCTATAGTGGAAAATCGTAGCAAAATCGCACAGTGGGCGGCCGGCTTTGGAACAGAATGCCACATATTCACATAGAGTTCTGCTTTGCTCATACAGACATCCAATCTCATAGCGTTTTGCCTCTATTGCCTGGCCAAAAACCCGGAAGTACAAGAGAGACTGCACAATGAGGTCAATAAAGTGCTTCCTTTGGGCACTCCCGCGACGGCAGAGGCGCTGCAGAACATACCGTACCTCAAAGCATTCGTCAAGGAAACGACAAGGTGAGATTCTAGAATGTCGCCAATTGTCTTAGACTTCATTGGCGTTACAGAAATCGCTTGTTTCCACGAAAAGCAATCGTACATAATTATTTTATATCGTAGGTGATTTCACTTAAAGATATATTACAAAATCGAAAAACTTTCACGAACGGTGTTATCTCCATGTGTGATTGTGTATGATAAAAACCAACCTGTGTACAAGTCTGCCCAGTACCTCATTTATGTTCTTAAAAAACAATGAAAAACTGTATCCATGCTTTCAAGAAATTGTGCAAAGCCTCTGTCCTATTTAGGGTGGTTCTGGTTAAACTGCACGAAAAACGGAGACATACATTACCCATCGACATCTATACAATGGACGCGGCAATGCCCACTTAAAGGAACACACCTTCTTTGTTGGGCTATTTTGGGCTCGAAATAGACCCATACATTATTCTGAAGCGCATTCGAGAGTAAATTAGATATATCCTGAAAAGACGCCGTCAAATTTAGCCGTTTTTGAGCACTTTTGAAAAATCCAAGGTCACGTGACTTTTCGGAACCAAATTCTGGTTCCGAAAAGTCAAGTGGTCTTGTGAGTTAGTTGTATTTCCAGCCGTATAAAATTTTGTTACTGCAGAACTGCACCAAATTCAACTCTGATTTCCCCCCAATATTTATAAGTAATTCACAAAAGAGAGACTATTTATACAGGTATGAAACAAAGTTAAACATAAGTATGAGAATTCGAACATAATTGTTTGTTTCGAGAGTCCGGAGAACGGGAGCGAGCGCGTGCTACGGCAGGCTACCGTGGAGTGTAGAAATTTGCCCCGCGCAGTACACGGCAAATAGCCCGAGTGCACACACACGGAAGGGCGTGTTGCTTCGGTGCACGTACGTTCGTGAAGAAAAAACATGATGCCAACTCCTCAAAAGAAAACGGAAATTCCTATTCGGTCGTCCGGGCTGTCCAGTGAAATCGTGAGCAGAAAATTGGAGATATCCTGAGCAGGAGAAGAGCGAATCGTTTGTGACAAAGTCGTGAGGCTCTCGCGTAGTTGCAACGGCTGGTAAAGCGTATAACCCGTCTTTTGACCGTTTTCGTTATTTTTGCACTTCTTTAGTAAATTACGGGATATTTTGATGAAATTGTTTCGCAACGACCATCAAAAAAGTATTGTCAATGCTGCTACATCACTAAATAATGTAAACAGTAGGCAGGTGTGTACCTTTAAGTTAAAGCCAGCGACCATATCTTGCCTGGTCTTAAAATACATTTGAGACGTCTACTCCTTTGAGACTTTATTGACGAAAACCTTTTTTTTTCTTCAGAGTTTTCCCTCCCGTTGACGGAACAAGCAGAATATGGGACCACGACATCTCACTGAGGGGGTACAGAATTCCCGCCAATGTGAGTATAGTAGACTTTACGTGGAAGCAATTTTTAAAAGTTTGTAAAATGTGACACGTCGTCACAAACGTTATCGGCTGTTAATTTCTACTGCCAAAATACCATGGCATGCATCGGCAAAAGCCTTCTCCAAGCACATTTTAATTTTCTGTTTAGCGCATCGGCAAAAAGCCGTTTAAGACTGTTTCTACTGCATGGATAACAGTTCCGAAGCGTTTCGGATCGTTTCGGATCACGCTCTGTACAAACTCGCTCTTTAATCAATACAAATCTAATTTCAGGACAATTTTTAAAAAGACTATGTGTTGTCTCATTTCAGACGTTAGTAAGAGTACATTGTTTGTCCGGGAACATGCCACAGTACTTCAAGGACCCACACAAGTTCAAACCGGAGCGGTGGATACGAGGACACAAGGACTTTGAAAACCCCGACCCGTTTCTGTTGCTTCCGTTCGGCACAGGATCGAGGATGTGCTTAGGACGCCGACTGGCTGAACAGGATGTGTACTTGTTATTAACGAGGGTGAGTCGCGTTTGAACTCTTGGTGGCAGCAGACAGCATTGATGGTGAACCATTAGTGTGTGCGCTTGTTCTCCCAAACAATCGTGGACGTTTTAGGGATGTCTAACAAAGAGAACAATATCGTCCGCGATTGGCAAGCGAACGTCCGCGATTCGCTCCTGTACAAAACCAACGAGAGTAAGGAAAAATAGAGGAACAAAGGGACGTCCGCGATTGTCAGTGAGTTCACACCTGCGTGCGTGTGTGAGCATTATAATGGCGACACGCACACACTAGATTTTCTGTACAATTAAGGGCGGTGCTCATTTCTCGCATGAGAAATGAAGCGACGTGTCTAAAATCTTGCTCCAGGCATAACAATGTTTTGCCTAGACTGGCCTCTAGTCCACGATTTCGCTTGTTGTCTGCTTAATGCATGTACTAGGCCTATGTATAACCAGTCTAATCAATTAATGTTTTGTAATGCCTGGATAAAAAAATGGCGGACGGTTGCTTCGCTCAGGGAGCTGCGTATCAGTCAATCGTATATAGGGGTCTTTCTATAAATTAGGGGTCCAATGTTGGTATCCCCCGTTACATTTTACATCTTGTTTTTGTAAATTCAGGACACATTCTTTAAACACTTTCCATCTCAAATAGCGAGTACATAAAGTACAATTCATACAAAATGGTTTAAAAGCCATTTTAATGATTTTTTTAACGAAAAATAACACATATCAGGTGTAACGGGGGACACCAAATGTCACACTTTTGGACCCCTAATTTATAGAAAGACCCATAGATCAGTGCCAACAACACTGTTTCCCAGAATCCATTGCGGCTCTGGCTCCGGCCTGGGCCGTTTCATGTAGAATTTGCACAGTACTTGCCAGTGCCCATATATATAAACACCAATAGAATGTTACATATTGGTATTTTCGTACACAAAACAAAACACACTGGCTTAAACTGTAACAAGATTGAACAAAGCTTACACTTTTTGTATCAGAAGCAAAACTAAGCCTTTTGTAGCGGGATAAGTGTTCATCAGTTGTACGGCTTGTCAACAGAGGGCGCTCGTCTGCGAACCCGTATGTAAAATATTAATACATAAAGTTAGTTGCGCGTAACATTTTGCCTCACACAACAAAATCCGATTTTAAAAATGCCGTTTTGGCCATAGAAAAACTATTGTATATTTAGAGGTTACACTCCGTTTTGGTCAGAAGCTTTGTTAACAGTCAAAAGATTATTTCGAGCTCTTTGCATGCACGATTGCTTCACATACAAACATCGTGTTTTACCATGAATCAATACGTCATAAAGGTCAATGTCATAGCAACCAGCATAGTGACACACGTACATCCTCGCTGTGTAGCCTGAGGCGTGTTCAATAGCACAATACGTACGCCGGTATTAGGTATTTTCCTATATAATACCTTCACCGTTGAAGGTATTGTCGGTATGCATACGTACTGCGCTATTGAACTCGCCTCAGTATGGCGTGTCCAGAAAACATGACAACATGACATCAAAGGGACATTATTATACCGAGATTAAAGACGGATTACACCCGGTTGGAAAACTTACCAACGGCGTTATGTGCATGTGTGATTGAGGATGTGTGTGATAAAACAAAGCTGTGTTTTCAGCAGCTCAGTACCTCATCTACATTCTGAGAAAACAATACAAAACCGTGTCCATGCCTTCAAGAATAATTGTGCGAAGACGCCGTCATATTTAGGCTGGTTCTCTGGCTATACTGTACGCAAAAACAGAGTCATAATATCTCAGTAGTCAGGGGCCTAGATTCGTTCATATGAGGGCGTCCTTGTATAAATGTATACACACATTTATATAAATTCATCTTCACTTATTGTTTTCTTGTAAAGGAATAATCTCGGTCGGAATCATTGCACAGGACAGATGGAACTACTTCTACTTTCATTTCAATAAGTCATGTATACGGGCTTTAAAGGAGCGTGTCCAGATCACATTATTGAGTACCCCATTTTCCCATGGGTGATGAGATTTTGATAATAAACATTTGTCATGTTTTTCTCATTACCATTCTGAAATTACACGCTCCCAATCCACATACATGTATTTCCAAGGATATCGTAAAAACCACCAATGTTTTGTTAACTAATTATTTTATCTGGTACATGATAAAACAGTGCAGTCATTGCACCAACCTTTTTGCTTCCACATCCAAAAGATTCAAAATTTCCTGTTTTCTTCCCATGGATAGTAATTGGGGAGGTATTTTATATGATTGTTGGGTTAGAACGAAATCCATTTTCTGGAAAAATCTGAACAAGCTCCTTTAATATGGAATTTCGTATTTCATTTTTTGTATGCAGCTCGTACAGCGTTTTGTAGTCGAGTGGCGCCACGAGGATCTGGATTACCTGTTTCGTCTCACCAACGTTCCCAGCAGGCCACTGGAGTTGACGTTTCTCGATCGCGCATGAGCGATGAACTCTGACACCTGTACAGTATATCAACGATGTGCTCCTCGTGGATTGGACCTATTAACATGGCGTCACCACTCCGTAAAAGCTTGTCGTTTTTTTCCGGCGAACTCCCGTTACCTGGAAAGGCTCAGTTCATGTGATTCTGTTTGCCCGGTGAACGCAGGGCCCTTGGTTGAGAGGTCAAAGGTCATCCTACTGAAGATATCCAAGAATACAGCAACAGTTATCCAAGAATGCAACAAGTGCAACAATAATCTCCCGTATAAATGTTTGAAGCGAAGTATCTGATGTATTGGATAGACCAATTCGTAAATAATGTATGGACTCATCTGTATTAATTCCCGCAATTAGCAGGGCCATCCAGTGCAAAACTGCATGTCTTGTTGTTTGTTTAGTTGTATGTCGTTGTCACTTCGAACAGGTCGTGTGTTTTTGTAATCCAGCACAATAAGGACAATGTGACAGAGTAACTCTTTTTCACACTTCGTCTATACCTAAACACACTCTTTAGTTTTTGTAAACGCACCAGCGCCCCAAATACCTACAAGAAATTCCTTTGAAGTTCTTTGGATGTTTGAGACACAATAGGGGAATAATGAAGGGGAACGGCATCCTCTGCATAGAGCTAGATATAGAAAACTAGAGTGTGCACCGGCTATTCAAGTCACGTGTGTGGACTGTGCCGATGTGGGCGGCGCCATGTTTGCTTAACGCTACGAGTGCAGGGTGGGCAACACCAACACCGTTCCCCACCGTGTACCCACAGCGTTAAGCCAAAATGGTGGCGTCCATATTGGCCCATCATGTATTAGGAGTGCGCACTCTAGTTTTCTATATCTAACTCTATGATTCTCTGTCACATATAGTACCCATGTATGTAACATAGTTTAGCAACAACACCCGGCATTGGATGGTCACCCATTTTCTTGAATTGGTCTAAAGAGTACTAAAGTAAAATCGTCACCCTTTGTGTGTTGTCAAGGTTACTTGGTCTACACTAAAACCAGTGAACTGTTTCCCTGCGCTTTATCAATGGTCTTTGCAGTTACTGTGGAGCCAAACGGTTTATGAAACAATAGACTGCGAAAAGCTCACATGGTGACGTCATATTTCAGGTCTATTGTGAAGGTGCTTCTTATAATACACGACTCTGTACAGAGAGTTTCAGCTTGGTTTAAATTATATTTATTTATCGCCATTGTATGATACACGTATTAACGCATTTATGATATATATTCAACATTATGCAGCACGATATGGGGCCGAGGGTACCCCCCTACCATTGTCCCCCATTGTGTCTCAAACATCCAAGGAATTCCGTAGGAATTCCTTTCAGTTTTTTTTTTGGGGGGGGGGGGGGGGTGGGGGGGGGGGGGGGGGGGTGGGGGGTGGGGGGGGGGGGGGGGGTAGTGTGTTGAGTCATAGGGGCGTCCTTAGGCCCATATGTATCGTGCTGGGTATAATATTGTAACTGACGAAGGGTCATGCTGATTATATCAGTCACCTGACCTGGATCAGTGCCAACGGACTCAATGTAAAAATCAACTACGCATTCTGGTTTGGACATAGAGCGAAATATAGTACCAGAGTGATACTTTATAATTTCAGTTATACGTGATTGTGCCGGTATGGGAGCCGCCATTTTGACTTAACGCTATACATGCAAAGGGGCAACACCAACACCGTGCCCTTTTTCCCCCACAGCGTTAAGCTAATATGGCGCCTATATGTGTTGAGAGTTCGCACTCTAGTTTTCAAGATGTATCCAAATAATAATTGGTTTAGAAAAAGTTAAATTTATGAAGTTCTTCCGAATGTTTAAGTTGTTTAAAGGGCACTTTTTTATTATTATTAATAACTCCTCACTCGAAGTCTAACGATCTTAGTAAATGGGGACAAATGGCTATACTTTAATATTCAAATTAATTTTCAAGGTAAAAACGCACACAACTAGATATGTTCAAGCATTTGAACTTGTTGGTTTGTATTCATTTGTAACTTTAAGCAATGCAGTCTAAAAGGCGTTTTTATTGTAACTTTTCAAAATATATTACACGTTTTAATGATAAGAAGATATGTGCACAAAGCCTGGAATGTGACAAACAGAGGGGTACATAATTAATATCATATTCTTTATATGCCGAGGGTAATTGTTCTCTGAAGTCCGGTAATTATTTTTAAAAAATCAACTCCAGAATTGTCACGACGTACACTGTTTCCCGTTTTCATGGAATAACCCTAATACACTTTATTGTATTGATTTCGCAAAAGTGGTTTATCCTATAATAATAAGGCGCACAGTATCTAACATAACTGTCATTCAAAGGCGCCGTAGCCACTATTAGCACTGCCCTTATGGAATTACCAGAATCATCTCGCTTCAACTAGGTGGCTGCCTGGCTAAAGTTGCGCACAACCCTATCAGCACTTAGATTGTGGCATTCCCTTCCCCTGACAGCTCCCCAACTATCGCTTGGGTTGACGAGGCACTTTAGAATTAAGTGTCTTGCCCACGGACAAGAAACACGTTGGCGCAAGTGGTGCTCGAACTCATAACCCTAGGCCACACGTGCTCCAGCGCATACGGCACTATATGCTATCTTTGGTTCACACTTCGTCACGCAGGCCTTTTGGAGTCCATAAGCTTTTTTTACCTGGGCAAGACTATAAAACGAAACAAACAAAAACCGGGTCAGTGGAATTCATTTAATTCTGTATTATAGCTCAGTAGTTTGAAAAAAATGTATTCAGTGTAAAATAAATAAATAAATATGTACAGACCGTTTGCCAGGAGAGTAAACGAAATATTTTTTATTAATCTGTACATATATCATTACTGTTGTATATGTAACTGTAGATTGCGAAGGGCATGGCTCATACCACGAAATTTATTTTAACAATGAGACTAGACAAATTCCCTTTATAAAGTTTTTACTATTAAGATAGTGTCATAGTGCACATAATCTTTTGAATTTTTTTCGGCATCTGCGAGCCGACAAAACAATGAGTAATTAACCTTAGGGCCAGTTATTATTGTTCGTGGCAGTGTTTTGTTGCCGTCATATATGCACAGACCTCCAACATTTATTTTTAGTACAGCATAATTTTGGTTTTCCTTCTTTTTTCTTTCTTTTTTGAAATTTATTTATTGTTAATGAAATTTCATAAGGCATTTTGTTCAAAACATCGGAAGGAACGTTAATACCTGGATTTTCCCTGGCATTGTAATGCATATTTAGAATGTGTACTTATAAAAATCAACCTTGGTCTCCAACCTCCTAGCTTATCGACGGAGAGTAAACAAAGTTATTATGCACAATAAAACACTGGCATTGGGACAGTAAAAGTTGCCTCTCGCCGTTTGATTTTTGCTGCGAATTCCACACTATTAGGTAATACTTGTTGAGATTACCTGAGACTTTCTACAGGGTGTACCCGAAAACAAAGAGTATACACTCATAAAATTGTAGATAAAATGGAAATTGTATTATATTTAGAAAATTGGCTCACACATGTTGGGAATTTCACGCCTGACTGAACAGATTCAGATTTTCAGGCGTTTCTTTGATATATTACACATACTGTATTATCGTCGTACGTTATTAATCCATTGTTCTGTTGTAATCATGTCATGGCTCTGTTTTTGACAATTGTAAGCACACAAACGGAAACGTTATAATGATGACATGTCAATAACATGATTATAGATACACGTATTTAAGGCTTGAATGCAGGTCGGCCTTGAACATGTACTTGCAATGTTCTTAATTAAAAAAAAAAAACGATAAGTAAATATCTGTATAAAGCCTAATTTTTCGAATACTAATGCAAAACGGTCAAACGGTCTCCATTAACAGGCCCGTAGGAGCAGTTTTGTGCAGCTAGATTGACACACTCCCCAAATCATTGTTTTTGGGTGATAAGGTGTTTTTATTAGACGGAGGGCTACTTTTTTTAGTCCAATCCAATCTACACTGCAAAAAATTAGGTGTGAAAATCTACACCACTGGTGTAAAATTTGATTCTTCGTTGGTATCCATTTTGGGCAAAGATTTGGGTGTTAAGTAACACCAATTTGGGAATCAATATTTTTTAACACCAACAAGAGTGTTAAACTTTAACACCCCCATCCGGTGTTAACGTATTCTTGTTGGTGTTTATTTTGGGCAAGAATTTTTGTGTTAATTGACACCTGAATGTGGAATTAAATTGTAACACCTACAGTTGATTTATTCTTACAGAATTAGAAGCCGACACCAATTAGTGTAAAATGGGAGAACCACTTTAAAATAAAACACGCACTGCAAAACCTCTGGTGTTAAATTTAACACCTATGGTGTAAGTTAAGACCAGCATTTGGTGTTAAAATATTTTAACACTGATCTGTTCGTGGTGGAACAGTAAAGAAATTGGCAAAATACCATTATTTTCTTCATTTTGGTTTCTAAAATGTTTTATTCGTCCGAATAAAACACGCACTGGTTTGGTCTAAATCCAGTAATCGAGCAATCAAGACAGACACGGATCCAATCGTTTTCCAAAATTATCCGACGCCATTCCCAGAGACGTACTGGCCACTCAAATGAGCAACGCTTATACATCAACGGGAATCAGCGAAGGATCGGTTTTTAAAATGTTTTATTCGTGCGAATAAAACACCCACTGGCTTGGTGTAATTCCAGTCATACCAATCGAGCACAATCGTTACCAGTCCAGGTCAAGCAATCCTCAAGACCACAGACACGAATGCAATCCTGTTACAAAATGATCCGACTCCATTCCCAGAGACGTACTGGCCACTCAAGTGAGCAACGCTTACATCAACGGGAATCAGCGAAGGATCAACCATAATTCTTCACATCACCCTAAGGAGTAATGATGATATCATAGGACATCCCATAATTTTCTCGAGATCAACCAATGGGATTAGAATACTAAGCGTCATGCATTGTGATCATGCGCAGTTTATCAAGTTTAACACCATGCAAATTCTACACCACTTTTACTGCTGTTAATCTATTACACCGGTGTTCGTTTGACACATGTAACACCCAAAGAATTAAAAAACCTTGGTGTTAGAAATTTATACACTGCATTTTTTGCAGTGTAGTAGGGCTGGCTATAGCCTAGGGCCACTCCTGGATGCAGCTATACCCTTCATTCATATCATTCAATTAATTACCTCAACACAGACGAAGTTTCTATCATCTGGTATAATTCGGCCTTCAACCAAACTATCCATTGACCTTTCACTGACTACGCAACAAAGTTTCTTTTATTTGCTATCTGTATAAGTGTGACCTTGCCCTCGACAATGGTGTCGCATCATTGAGAATATTTGTACGATGGTCGTTGTAACTAAAATGTCACGTTTTTAACTCAAAATGTTTAAAATTAACAAATTAAAGTAAATGGTTAATGTTATACGATTTACCAACCAACCACAAAATTCAAGCGACACTGTTCATAAATACACTAGACCATCTGAGACTAGATCATTTGAGGCACACGTATAGACATCGAAGTTTAAGATTCGGGCAATATATAGCTGCACTGTACAGCGTGACGGTTCTACGTGGCTGACACGCAGAGAAACAGTTTGGAAGGGATCTGAAAGTTACTGCCATCGCTGCTCGCACCTAGGAAAAGTAAGAAAGTTGCAAACATTTCAAGACAAAAGGTAAGGTTGTGTTGACTTTGTCTTAGGCTTGTTCCATTGGTAAAATGACAAATGTAGCCAATAAAACCACGGTAGTCGGGGTGGGGGTGGGGGTGTAGTTCTTTCACACGAGGGTACCCTTCTAAAAAGTGTGTGCACACATATTACAATTCCATCTCCAATTTTCGCTTTGTTAAAAACATATTTCTGGTACGGAATCATTGCATCTGATAGTTGGAACCACTTCTATCTTCCACTTTGGTAGTGGAGTCCATGAGGTTTCGTCAATTTGTATACAGTAATAAAGATAGGCCCTTGACAAGTTTCGTTGTGTTTAATCTGTTTCAAACCGTTTCGTTTCGTTCTTGTGGTGTCCATAGAGTTATACATGTATATAGTAAACTAGAGTGTGCACTGGCTATTCAAGCCACGTGTGTGGATCGTGCTGATATGAGTGCAAAGTGGGCAACACAGCTTTGCCAACCGAGCACCCATAGCATTAGGCCTAAATGACTGCCACGCCCCAGCAGGAGTTAGACACCACCATAGTATACATATGTTGTTAATCAACCATAACAAAATAAACCGTGACGTCATTATGTGAAACTTGGAATTGACTAGGAATTCATTACGGGGGTTTCCCTTAACTTATTTTTTCACTCGCCCGCCGGACTAGTAAACCAACATTTTAGGTAGTCCGCAAGCTGTTTCACTAGCCCGCATGTTTTTACCCAATTTTTTCTAAATTTCTTCATTTTGTACCAACATCTATCGAGTGTGGAATTTTGCAAAGAAAGGGCTTTGGTTTTATTTTCAGCCTTACAGAACGCAGCATCAGTAGGTGCACATTTAATGAGAAAAAAAATAATAGTGAAATTTTTTTTTGAAGATTTTACTAAAAAAACAAACAGAAACAACATGTTGCTAGCAGGAATAACTTTACTAGGAAAAACTCTGTTCTCATGTGTTTTGTAAAGGTCTGGTAATTGCCAAGTATTAAATTCTTTCCAAATGTAAAAATAAACAGGTAGTTTTCCATTTGTTTTTCATCTATTACTTTTAAAAGCTTCTAATCGTTCCGAAAATTCCGTTTACGAATACCCCGTGCTGGCCGTGCGCACGTGGTTAGCATCGTGGCTAATAAAGGCCCGGTCACACAGCGCTTTACGGCTTAATCACGGCCAAAACCCGTCCAAAAGTGGTCTCCCGTGAAGCAGACGATGTTGTTCGCGTTGATGTCGAGTTTAAGACGAGCTACAGTCGATTTATAGACGTGGCAGGACGCGGGGAGAAATCGGAACGGCGTCGGACGCGGCAAAAAGTTTTGAACTGCTCAAAATTTTAGCCCGCGGACAACCACGGGTGGCACACGTGGTAAAGACGTGCAACACACGTGAAACACACGTGATAATCCGTGTTCCGGCAGTGATTAAAACTTGGGGAGACGCAGTAAGACGCGAAAGTTTAGCGGTCTGTCACGGGCAGAGCACGGTCATCGGACGGGTGTTACGCGTTGGTATCAAGGGAAATAGCGTGTGTTTTGCGGCTTATCACTGACAAGTGGATTTTTCGAACCTATTTTTAACCTTACACGTGGCTGGAAGTGGTTAGCTGTGCTTAGGCTGTGCTTAGGCAGTGCTTTAGCAGTAGAACAGCCGCCGACGGCCATACCCGTACAAAGCACGGCCAAGCCAAAATTTACCAAAAATTACCACTTACGACCACGTCCACCAGATTTTCATAACTTTTTGTACGTGATTTAGACGTGGAGTGCTGTGTGACCGGGCCTTAATGTGCATGTGTACACATGTGTAAATAAACCGGATGAATGTCCGGACATGCATGTACCCACTGCATGTACATGTATGGCCGTACACATGGGTTGCATTCCAAACACACAAACGTTGGCCCAACGTCCGCCACTGGTTTCAGTGCTTTTGTGCACGCGTCTATGGGAAGCCTGTTACCTGTTGTTGGCCAACGTTGAGGTTCTCCCCACGTACAAACGTGCGTACGGCCAGACCAAAAACAGCTCTCGATACGGTACAGACGGCCCGATCCCCCGGTGCTGGTCCACCGGGCGCCGGAACGTGCCTAGTCAGGTTTCCGGACAAAAGATTCCCGGCTTTAGTGGGGCGGTAACCAGCCCAACTCATGCCGATCACATTTTGTTAACTTGAACGTCATTGGCCAGATCGAGTTTACTAGCAACAGATCATATTATTTTTATCAGCCAATCAGCATGCGTTTTACAACACGAGTTGGCCTCTTACTCTGATCGGGAAATCCCCTGCACGTGAAATCCCCTGCACGTGCACGGGGTGTGGTTGAAACCCGGCGGTCGGTCCGGAGGTATTGGAGTAACCCAGAGGTGACCCGGGTAGAATTGTTTGTTACCGTGTAGTACATGCTACAACCTACTTCCGGCTTGTTATTTTAATACCACGTAGCTCCGGAGCCACTGTCAACGCACCAACTACACGTTAGCAAAAACATCTACCTCCGGGTACCTCCGACTTTTATATATTTCCTACATGACATACATGTAGCTGGGTTGTCGATCGTAATTTTTGTGATGTTTTTTCGTGCATCGCAGCGACCGTGTTTTGCTTGATCGTAATTTTTATGGAAATATTCGACGATCCTCGGCGCCGGAGAAATAGTGCCATACGAGACTGTTTTATACGGACGTACGTACGTACGGGGTATAAACGATCGCG
Source organism: Henricia sp. BOLD:AAB3569 (assembly GCA_037783545.1). Taxonomy (NCBI): domain Eukaryota; kingdom Metazoa; phylum Echinodermata; class Asteroidea; order Spinulosida; family Echinasteridae; genus Henricia; species Henricia sp. BOLD:AAB3569. Next base: position 714,733 of record JBBELK010000888.1, read on the forward strand.
TTGGCATGAACACATTTTTAATGCTAAAATTGCGTGCGCGATGATCGCGAGCGGCCTTGTGGAAATCGGTGGCAAATGCGCCGGACTAGAGGCCCCAAAACTATATGGATATCAACAGGAGAAATTTATAAATTAAATACACATGGGGACTGAAGTTTTGTGTTAAATCCACCGTACATGCCTTTCTGAAATATGGACCTTTCAACCTTTTTAACTCGCCCGCCGGACTACAAAGAGAAGGGTTTTGACTCGCCCGCCGCTGTTTTCACTCGCATTTGGCGAGCGGGCGACCGCCAAGTTCGAACCTTATTGTTCCTAGTCAATGGAAAAAAGCCGTTGTTGTACCTACTCCAAAAACGAGCCCACCTTCAGTGGAGAAGGATTTATAACAAAATGGGTTTTGGAGGACATTGAACATGAAATCGATCTTCAGCAATTTGGTAACATTAAAGGTGTTTCCACAGCTCATTATTTGGTAAGCCTGTTACATTTTTTTCACCAGGGTGCCGACAGGATCAACAACGTTGGCACGGTGGTTCTCACGGACTTCTCAAAAGCATTTGATACGGTGGACCATAGTTTGCTGATCCAAACGTTTGTTAACTTGGGAGTCCGGGGAGCCATCGTGCCATGGTTGTCTGACTTTGTCGGTAACAGACAACAGTGTGTAAGGTTTAATGGAGCTCTTTCTGAATACAAAGTGTTGTCAGCAGGTTTACCACAGGGTACAAAACTTGGGCCAATTGGCTTTCAAGTTCTCATAATGCAGTCCGGGATAAACAACCAAGCATTAAGCCCCCTTCCCACATACAGGTATAGTACGTCGTATCGATGGCGGATGCCCATCCCTGCTCATCCGGGAGACATCCCTGAGGATCCCCAGTACACCCCTGGGCATCCTATAGTAGCAGTGGCGGATACGGCGAAGCCGTGGCCACGCCGCGAAAATTTCAAACATGTTTGACATTTCCGGGAGTCTGCTCCCGGTAAGACACACCCGTAGCACAGCCGGCGGACATCCGACGGCATACGCCTACACCCGGCGGCTAATCCGGCGCATACGTGAACAGCCGTGGCAGACACGTGGCGTGTGAAGTCGTCGGATCCACCACGGCTCCATGCCGGGTGTGCAGGGATGCGTCACGGATGGGTTCACGGCCGTGACGGGTGTACCAGGTATGAGGTACGTATGCGACGGATAGCGCCGGCTGATTGGCGGATACCACGTATGATCCGACGAGTGCACTACGGCTTGAGGACGGGTCCACTACGGTTTGGAGGTAGTATAAATAGGAGTGCGCTGGCCCAGAGAAGTCATTCGTATCTCTGCTTTCGACGAGATCACATCGACGTGTACGACAACATAGTATACAAGAATGCCTAGAGTCAGAGCTTCCAAGAAGTCCACAACTGCTGCTGCTGCTGCTGCTGCTGCTGCCAGAAGAGAGCAGGAAGAACAGCCACTCCAGTCAACGCCTGCTGATGAGGGGCCTGCTGAGGGGCCTACCGAAGAGCCTGCTGAAGAGCCTGCTGCGGATCCTGCTGAGAATGTTGAGCCAGCCAGTCCGGTTCCTGGACCTCCGTCGCCAGTTTTGGGCCGGACCTCCAGACCTGGATCATCCTTGTCTCAGCGCAGCTCTGAAGACCCAGCCAGGAGAAGACATGACAAGCTGCACCTGCCTCCCGAAGATGAACAGAAGGTGGCTGACTGGTTCGAGGACCACCCTATGTTCTATGACAAGGCCCGGCGTGACATCAAGGACACTGCCCTGAAGTCCCGGAAGCTGGAGGAGATAGCTGCCTCTCTGTCTACGCCTTGAAGACCTGGCTGGATTCCATGCGGACATCGGCTGGCAAGCTTCTGAAGCAATTGTCCTTCTGGAACAGCGAAGAAGAACCCAACGGAGAAGGAGTCCTGGGTGATCCAGAACTTTGGGTTCCTCGCCGACCACATCAAGAGGGTGCCCGGCAGACAGGCTGGTCGGATCGTGCGGCAGAAGAGGACCTCCGACTCCAGTTCCAGCGAACAGCGCCAGTCAGATCCCGAGGAGGAAGGGGAGGAGGAAGAACCTGAGGTGGCCTTCATCGAGGAGCCTGTGGCCAGAACCTCCAGGGGGAAGGGGAAGAAGAGGAAGACTGAAGGACCTTCTCCTATGGTCCAGCGACTCGTCGATGCTGCCCTGCTGACCTCCCAAGCTGTGGAACAGAGGACCAAGGTGGAACAGGCACCCAAGGACCCCCACAGCCTGCGTGTGAAGAACTGGTGCCAGTACCTCTACACCGAGGCCATTGAGCTTGAGAAGGATGACTACGAAGACTTCCAAGCACAAGTGGTCTCCCTGCTGCACCAGGTATAAAGAGGACTGCGCGCCAGAGGAAACAACAGCAGCAACACCAGTTCCAGCATCCACCGCAGCCCACCGTGATGCATCCCATGCCCATGCAGCACCAGGGCTATGGGATGGCATATGTGCCTATGCAGCCGCCTCCTGCACCTTACAGGATGCCACAGCCAGGGACCCCGACAGCCCAGCCACAGCAGCAGCAGCCGGTGCCTTCAACGTCAGGACCTGCAGCGACCGACACCGGCCCTCCATCCATCGGCAGCCTGTTGGCCTCTTTGGACAACATGACTCCAGTGACTCCATTCTCCTTCACCAGTCAGAGGAGCCCTACAACAACATCACCAGCGAGGTCCAGCAGCAGCCGTTACCAGTGAGCAAGTCTTGCTCCAACTGAAACCCCCGGCCCTTTTCAGGGCCACCAAATCCTCCAAAAAGAATAAACCAATCATCACAGTGTGTTGGCAAAACAAAAGTTCCCTCAGTCCCACTTGCTAATGAAAAAACCCCTATGCACTTTCCATTTCAATGACCTTTTCCCTTCAACTTTCTTTTCTTACTTTTTTTTATCTCTGATACCACTCTCAGAATTTTATTTTCTTTTGGCCTAACAACTAAAGTCTTTTATTTAATTTTGTTGGGCCATGACAAAAGCACTCTTCTTTTTTGCGGGGCCTGACACAAGTACAAGTGTCTACTTTTTAAAATGGTAATAATTAATGAGAAGCACAGGACAGCAATAATATGTACAAGTTTTGACAACACACAAGTAATATGTACAATTTTCTTACTAGTAATACCTATATACATTTAGGAATTTTTACTTACAATAGCTATATACATGACATATAATACAAATATACAAAGCGAAATCCACAGGTGCAGAGACTAGACCATGTCGCCCTGCCACTCAACACTGCCAGCTTCCGAGTTGAAGTACTCCACCAGGTACAGTCTCTGTCTCTTGGCTTGTGTTGTCCCATAATTGCCTCTGGGTCCTGGAGCAGCATCTTGCAGTTCTCCTACATCCCTCCAGGTACCTGGGATGACTTGATGTGTGGCTCCGTCTTCTCCATCTACCTCGTTGTGGGTCTGGGCAGGGAACCGGATTCGCAGCAGGTTATGCAGGCAGCAGCAGGCCAGGACGATGGACTCCACAGTCTTTGGTTGCTGTGGCATAGTTGTCAGGAGACAACGAAATCTGGCTGCCAGGATGCCGAAGGCATTCTCTACCACACGTCTGGCTCTGGAGCATCGGTAGTTGTAGATGCGCTGCTCCATGGTCATGTTGCGTAGAGGCAATGGCTTCATCAACCAGCTGCGAAGAGGAAAAGCGGCATCCTCCAACAGGAAGTACGTCAAAGGCACTTGGTCACCAGGAAGTGGTTCTGCAGGGGGTAGCCCCAGAGTATCACTTTCCAACCCTTCCCGGAAGTCCGTCTCAGCAAACACCCCGCCATCGGATCCAGCTCCATTCGCTCCTGCATTCACGTAGATGAACTTGTAGTCAGCATCCACTACAGCCATCAGCACTATAGAGTAGAAGCCTTTGTAATTGTAGTAAATGGAGCCGGACTTCTTGGGACATCTCAGGGCGACGTGCTTGCCATCAACTGCACCTATGCAGTGGGGGAAGTTCCAGCGGTCCTCAAACTTCTTCGCCACCTGCCTCCATTCATCTGGTGTTGATGGGCAGACTATCACCTCCTCAGCATAGGCGTCAATGATAGCCTCGCAGACCTTCGGAATAAACTTGGAGATGGTGTTGTGGGCCACTCTGAAACCATACATCAGACTCTGGTAGCTGCTTCCTGTTGCCAAATATCTCAGGGTAATAGCAAGCTTCAGGCCAGGCTCCAGTGCCTTCCTCCAGAAGGTGTTCGCTGTATCTTCCCCTGGATCTTCTCTAAAATTTCTTGCCAGATTGCAGCGTCGATGCGCAGGAAATTCCTCAGTCTGCCTTCATCTTCTCTCTGCAGTTCTTGAAGTAGAGTGTGGTAATGGCCCTGCTGCACTCTGCGAAGCAACCATGGTCGCACCCACCATCTTCTTCTTGCTGCTCTACGGGCTGCCTGTTGTTCTCTTTTCTTTCTGCTCCTCTCCCTTTCTTCCTCGTCCAGAACCACTACAAGGGCAGTCGTACAAAGGACCTGGGCACTGGCAAGGTAGACATCTTCATCTGTTGTATCCTGGGACATGTTGCCTCTCTGAAGTCTTGTGAACGAATGACCAGAGGCTGTGCGGCAGGTCCTTTATATATGCGACTGGCCACAGTCGTGTTGTATCCTTCGGACCAGCCGTCATAGTCGGCGGACAGTCGCCGTATTAGCTGTCCTTGCCGACGAGTCCCTAGAGGCATCCCTACTGTACTCCTTGTATCCGCCGACTGATCCGTACAACCCGACGGATCGTCCGTCACAGCCGGGCCTAACCCCTGCTCGTCTGCACCGATTTCGGCGTATCACCCGCCTGACAGCCGCCGGGCAGTCGACGGACATCCTGCACACCCGGCGACTCACCCGTGCACTGCATTTTTCCCGTCGCATCCGCCACCAATCCGCCAAATTACGTTCCGCCCCGCATCCGCCGTATTATACCTGTATGTGGGAAGGCCGCTTTAGATGTTGGAAATACGTGGACGATTTGACTTTGGCGGAAAATCTTCTCCCGAGTGACCCAGGTTGTATTCAGGAAGAGCTTGATAATTTTGCCACTTGGTCAAATGATAATAAATTGGCTTTGAACCCAGCTAAATGCCAGGCCTTTCAAATATGTTTTAAAAAACGTATTCCTGCTTGTCAAAATATGGTAATTGAGGAAGTATCCCTTCAGGTCGTTACTTATGCTAAAGTTCTTGGTGTTTGGTTGCAGAACGATTTAAAATGGGGCACAAACATCTTAGAAATTGTTAAGAAGACAAATCGGAAACTTTACATGCTTCGCACGTTGAAAAAGTTTGGATTTAATGCCAATGAGTTGGCAACTGTTTACAAAGGCTATGTTCGTCCCTTGTTAGAGTACTGTGATGTGGTCTGGCATTCATCCATCTCTGCCGATCAGTGCAATATCTTGGAGCAGCTCCAGAAAAGGGCTTACAAGATAATTCTTGGTGTGAACTATTGTGGTTATGTTGAAGCACTTGCAGGTTGTGGGCTTGAGTCTCTGTCTGCTAGGAGGGAGGATCATTGCCGCAAGTTTGCCGCAAGGCTTTCTCAGTCAGTGCGGACAAGTGACCTAATTCCCCCGACCAGATTTGAGACTCATGCCCGCAACCTGCGAAACAGTAGTAAATTTACGACTTTTTATGCTGGGACTTGTCGGTTTCAACGTAGTTCAATACCATATTTTATCCGGTTACTAAATGAATGATTTTAAGTGAGTGTTCGCATATGTATGTGCAATGTTTTATTGTCCTCGTTTTAATTTACTATTATGATCTTTAGTGGTTCTTGGTAATTATTGTTTTAATTTGAGTAATGTGGATGTTTGTTTTTGTTTGTAAAAAAATCGTAATTTGGCCTTTGGGCTACGAGGATTTGTATAATAAAATGAAATGAAATGAAATGAAATGTATATAGTAGTAACCCACGGGACCGTACAAATCTGGCCACTATAAACAGGTACTATAAACACTATACAAATGGCATTTGGGACCAAAGGACGGGTGGCCACTATAAGCAGGTGGCCTGTTTATCAAGGTGACCTTAATAGCAGATTTCACTGTAATTCAGATCTATTCGAGCTCGGTGAAATCGCTGCTTAATGTTGCTGTGAGTAGTGTATGTATTACAGTAATATTGCTTTCAATTGTTCGTATGCGACTGGGCCTTACTTTGTACAATTTGTTACATATTTATAATTGTGTACACCTTATGTCGTTTTTGTGCAAAGTATAGTAGGGCTGGCTATATAGTCTAGGGCCACTCCTGGGTGCAGCTATACCCTTCATTCATATCATTCAATTACACAGACGAAGTTTCTAACTCGGCCTTTATCCAAACTACCACTAGCATTTCACTGAACACCAACAAAGTTTCTTTTGTTTGCTATCTGTGCAAAGTGTGACCTTGCCCTGGTGTCGCGATTTCGACCAAATTCTAACAATTCAGGAATTTTCTGAATTTAAAGGAAAACACCGGCTCACTGTTTACATAATGTAGCGATGCAGCACCATTGAAAATAATTTTACGATGGTTGTTTGAAAAAAAATCACTAAAATGTAACGTTTTTTACTCAAAATGTTTAAAATAAACAAAAGTAAAAAGGTCAATGTTATACGCTTTACCAGCCAACTACAACATTCAAGCGACATTGTTGCGCGCGAAGTGAAATGACCAAAATTACATTAGACAGATTATCTGAGGCATTGAAGTTTAATATTCGGGGCAATTATCTACATTCCTACAAAAAGTGCAATTTTCCGTGCAAATTTGAGGCCTATCCAAATTTGAGGCCTATCTATATGTGTTTTATCTACACGCTGCGGAGCTCGCAGCTCGTTGTGACTCGCACGCAGTGCAACAGAACGATGGTTGTTTGTTGACATACATGCACATACATACATACATGTATACGCGCTGTTGGTTGGTTGCTTGTTTTGACCGTTGGTTTGTTCAGTTTGAACATGTAGTGCGTGTATCATATCACGCCCTGCACGAACCAGCAGCGCTCCATTGCTCGGACTCTCTGCGAGTCTGTTTACCTTCCCAGCATTATGCCGGTACCCATTTAAACACCTGGGTTGAGAGAGGCAAATCATGGCAAAGTGCCTTGCCCAAGAGCACACGCACCATGGACGGGATTCGAACCCACGACCATGGTGCCCCACAAACATTAAAGGGACACACCGGCTTACTGTTTACATACTTACTGTTTGACAATAATATTTCGATGGTCGTTGTAAAAAAGAAAATTCAAAATGTCACGTAATTAAAACTAATGTTTAAAATTTACAAAAGAGAAAAATGTTGGGCTATACGCTTTACCAGCCGTCGCGCGATGTATTAAGTACCATGTGTTTGTAAATAAAGGTGGCGTTCGATATGGGTCAACACGTGTTTAACCTCGATTCCTTGTTTTCCCTGACTCATCACACCTTGCATGATCCCTCAGGTTAGCACTGACTCGAGGAAGCACATCGAACGCAACGTTTTGGTGTCTTTAACGCCCTAAATAGGCCTATGCTGTTTTTTCTTCGGATATTATTTATCTTCATGTAGGCCTACAATGTACAAGAGAAACCAACCGCGAATGACAAAAGCAACTCGCACTTCGCGCTGGTTTCTACGGCTGGAAATACAACTAACTCACAAGACCACGTGACGTTTCGGAACCAAAATCTGGTTCCGAAAAGTCACGTGACCTTGAATTTTTGAAAAATGCTCAAAAACGGCAAAATTTGATAGCGTCTCTTCAGGATATATCTAATTGACTCTGGAAAGCGCTTCAGAATAATGTATGGGTCTATTTCGAGCCCAAAATAGCCCAACAAAGTCGGTGTGTCCCTTTAAGCTACAGTCAAGTTTGTTTCTGTTGCTAATTTCAGTCATCAGTGTGGATTAGAAGAAACGCTCCCAAGAACCCGAAGGATCAATATACTGTGGTAAAAGTGTATTTACCCCCGGACAAGAAGCGACAGAATCAGTTCAAAGATGTATCGTGTAAATTCTTTGACACCGAAGATGAGTTTTCGCGGCCAATGGCTGACAAGAAGGGTCGTCCACGCGACCGGTGCCCCGGATCAAGAGCCGATCGAGATAGCGCCACCAGAAGACGTGAAACCATTCAAGCAGATTCCCGGCCCAAAAATGTGGCCCATAATCGGCTGTCTGCCTGACTACATAAAGAACGAGTTTAACATTGCTCACTACCACAAATTCTGGCAAAAAAGGTAAGCAGGGTGAACGGTGTCACGCTCTCATAAATGCCCGGCGTGGTCAAGTTGTTCCATAATTCAATTCAATTCAGAATGGGTTTACATATATTTATCAATCCACATAGCGGCCCGAATTGCATATATAAGGTCTACAATTATAGACCCGTTTGATTCTTACTCCCGTGACCAGGTACGAGGATTACGGCAAAGAGAGCAAGATCGTAGGGGAGCGAGTGTTTCACCGCCAGATGGCCTACGTGTACTCACCAACCGCGGCTAAGCAGGTGTACGCCCAAGAGGGCGCCTTCCCCATGAGACCACGGTTAGCCTTCTACTACCTGCGCATGGAACTCACCGGAAACGTGGGAGTAATATTATCGTAAGGCTCGTCATTTCATTACAATCTAACTTATACTAATTTGAGGAAGGCCTTTTTCGTTTGTTATAGACAAACTCCCAGGCGCCTGAACGAAACTGGCTGAAAACTATTCGTACGTGGATATTTCGGGCTGGTCTAGAACCTGAATAACTAAATTCTTTAGACAAATATGAACACATTGTTTCAGTGAACGAGGACACCTTGCCTGCGCTGTGTGTGCATTGTACGTTTGTACGTGTATCTGTTGCACTGGCCAGAGAGATCTGGATGGAGGGGCTCATCCAGGTCTCTGCTGCAACATAGCACAAACACTACCCAAGGTAATGTTGCATGCGGCCAAGGTTATACCCCCGTCACACCGGAGGCGCGGTGCCACTGCGGTGCTTGTACGGCATAAACCGCAGTAGCACCGCCATGATCGCCGTGGTTCCGCAGTGGTTCCGCCATTGATCGCCGTTGCACCGCGGAAAACTGTCAAAACCGCGGACCTTCGCGGTGGCACGGCGGAAACTTTGAACATGTTCAAAACTTCCGCAGTGCCACCGCGGGTTAGGCCAATCCGCAGTGGGATCGCCGCGGCACCGCCATGACCGCCGGGGGACCGTACAAGGACCGCAGTAGCACCTCCATCACCGCCGTGCCTCCGCATTACAACCGCCGTGCAATCGCCGAGAAAGTAGCAAAATTTTCTAAAATTCCTCCCCGGCTCCGCAGTGGCACCCCCATATACCCGCAGTGCTCCCGTGGTAGCACCGTGGAAGCACTGCCATAACCGCAGTAGAATCGCTACGGGATCGCCGTAGGGTCGCCAGTCTACCTTTTTGGCGATTGCACGGCGGTTGTACTGCGGAGGCACGGCGGTGGTGGAGGTGCTACTGCGGTCCTTGTACGGTCCCACGGCGGTCATGGCGGTGCCGCGGCGATCCCACTGCGGATTGGCCCAACATGTTCAAAGTTTCCGCCGTGCCACCGCGAAGGTCCGGGGTTTTGACAGTTTTCCGCGGTGCTACGGCGATCAATGGCGGAACCACTGCGGAACCACGGCGATCATGGCGGTGCCACTGCGGTTTATGCCGTACAAGCACTGCAGTGGCACCGCGCCTCCGGTGTGACGGGGGTATAACTCAATGGGATCGCCATGTCCGTAGTGACGGGTAGGGGAAAACTATGAAAAACTACTGGCGGTGTCACTACGTCGATGGCGGTTTTGACGGTTTGACCAAAAACCGTAGTGGCACCGCCAATCCGGTCTGACGGGGGGTATAACTGGATCTACACTAAAACCAGTAGTCTTTTTTTCTATGCGCTTTAGTGGACGCTTGAGATTACTGACCAGTGGTTGTTTAGATCCATACCCACATGTGCACATGACATTGGGTGGTGGTTTTGCCTTGCAACCGATGGGTCAGACAATACCACTGTATGCTGGTCTGAGCTAGACTGGTCCCCTGTCCATGTGCACTACGCTGCTCTCGCTATTGATCACGTTCAAATGACGTCACTTCCTACAACACGTGTACAAATTGCCACGTGCATCATGATTTTGAGCGTATTTTTGGTTGACGCGCATCGATTGCGCCGTATTTCGAACAACACACGCGCGTGTTTGGAACATGTTCCAGCGTGTGCGTGCGCGTACTTGATAGCGTTTAATACGCAGTAGCATTTCTTCCTACGAAGATGGCGTCTGTGAACGTGATCTATACAAGGACAGGCACACGCCGAGCAATAACCATGGGTGATTGGCCGTTGTATTACCACGCGTGATTGGTCGTTGTATTAAATATATGCATGATCTATTTTTAGAGTTTGCTCAACAACGAGTGAATTTCGCAATCGTTAATTTTGTCGCTGGGTTTTGCATATATCCTATTCAATCTTTGCCATCCCTTATAATTATTTAGTAATTTTGGCAGTGGTGTACTCGTCAACGCCCAGGTTTGTACTGATACATTACTTTTTACTTGAAATGGCGCTGTTTGCCGTATGTTTAAGCCGCCAAACATCAATATCACAGTGCGGCCGTTGTTCAAAAAAAGTTTTTCATCGCATTAAAAAACTCGACAAAACATGACAGAAACCCCATCGAATGATATGAATGACATGGTTGGATATAGAGCTATTTGTTCAACCTTGATTCCCACCGAAACCAGTATGTTTATTTGGTTCTGACAGCAATTTTACAGGCATATCGATGCAAAAATACCGCTGCTGCCGCCGCTGTAATTTTCCCAGACATTGATTGCGTAGCGCGCGCGATGACAAATCGAACGAAGGCGCGCAACACGCTGTATTCTGGGCGCCTGCTTGGCGCTTGCGCAAACCGCGACACAGTCCTTTTAATTTGCATAAACATACAGGAATTCCTGGATATTTATGCCAAACATGGCCGTGTGTACCTGTCCTCATATACGACGGAGGGAAAGTAAATATGTGGACAAGGGAACCAGTCTAGGTCTGAGCCTGGGTTCTGAGATAACCAGTGCATAAATCTATTCACTGGTACTCATCAGGTAAACTTTCTTTCTCCATTCTTCCGAAAGAAAACGTTTTCTTTTCTATATTTCCCTCATGTGTTAAAAACAGTAATAAATGAAAGATAGAAAGCCAAATTTTTGGAGCACATTTGGGAAGGTGGAGCGTGCTCACCTCGCTTTATTCAACAACATATATGTCAAATTCACGTAAACACATCACTCTCTTAATATCTGCTTTATAATGGTACGTTCACATTCGGAACGACGTTATAAACTCTCAATATTCCCAAAGCTGACGAGGGAAGCAAACTGGTTTCATTACTGACCCTGGCAATTACAATGTCTGCACCTTGTCGAAACTGATTAGTTTTTGATTTAGTTAGGTGAATGAGCAGACCGTCAGATCTCATGGTTCAATCCTTGCGTCGAATGCCGAGGTCACTAAAGCGAAGAAAAACCCCGCATAACCAATGAAACAAATGAAACAGCACACGCACAGATCAGCTAATTAGCCTTTTTAAAGTATGGCGGACACAATAGGAGGGCGCACTTTGCAGTGGGTATAAAATCGACTAAAATGCAAAATAACTCAGTGTTTCACTTTACACTTATTAATTTTATTTATAATTCTGTCTATGTATTATAATTACAACATGTAAATCAAGTTTTTGGAAAAAAATACAATTGATAAAAAACACCTTCGTGTTAGTTTTTGTTGTTGCGAGACAGAATTCCCACAGCGCGCGATGAACAGTGCGCGAAACGAATGAGGGCGTGTTTCCATACATTTTAATCGATTATTTAGTGTATTCGTAACGGTAGTACGTATTCGTTGCACTGGTATCGATACCAGTGGTGCATACGATACTGGACCTTCACGAAGGTCTTGGCAATCTTGGCAGCAATTCTTAACTTTTTCTTTATTTCTCCCTTGGAAATCCAAGGGAGCCAATCAGTGATTAGGTTTGGACCATATCGTGAATTATTAATTAGGCAAACTAAAACAGGTTGATGTGTGTGTAAAATGCCTGCGGGATGTCTGTTGGGTTGAGTCAACAGGCCCAAGTGTTATTTTTGCCGTGTAGGGAAAACTCGGCATCGGGAAAATGTGTGGACAAGCGAGCGCTGCGCCCGGGCCAGGCAACACCGCGCTACCTGCAGACGCAGGCAGCTATATCGGTACGGTCGGCTTCCCGGCCGACGGCCGCTGGGATTTCACCGGGGGATTTCAGTACCCTGGCGTTAGCTTGTTACTCGTCTTGAATTGAATTCTATAGATAATCGACATAAAAATGTGATATAAAAAAAAAAAAATAGGAGGAAATGTTAAGAGGTTACCCCGAAGTTTTAAAAAAATTGTATTTTTTCTATAAACTCCCGGGTGTTTCCGATGATATAAGAAGCAAAGTTTGGAAGGGAAAACCATATTAATCATGTCCTTATACAGGTCTATCAATTGTCCACCCATCCCCGCCCCCCATCCCCCCATCCCCCCATCCCCCCCCCCCCCCCCCCCCCCCCCCTTCCCCCGGGCTACCCCACAAAAGAGGTGGAGATTGTAAATGTCCGAGTGACAAATTTCCCACCCCTGGGCAAAGTTTAGGTGGCTAAATCCCCACCCATGGGTGCAGAACCGTGCATGTTTTGCTCCCAAGGTGCGCTGGAAATTTGATTTCTATGCGTCAAAATCCCCACCCTGGCGCATGCAAATCGTGACCAAATCCCCACATAGGGTGGGGTGGGGACAACAATTGAGGTGCATTCTAGATGAAATCAAGCCCCACAGTGTGTTTTTCCACAGCCGGTCTCAGGCCATGCCAAGCCCAACTCCTTTTCCTCTCGGCCTGCTCGCCTGTTTACGGTCGAGTTGTCCTGCACTCGGTAAACAAAAAGGGTACATGTACATCATTACAAACTGTATGTACAAGTTTGACAGTAGTTATAGTCTCAAAAACAAACTAATTTGGAATGCTGTTCAAAAAAATTCCCAAATACCAGGGCAAAACAAAATCTCAACACACATTCTTGCATAAATTAGTTGTTGCGCATCCTATAATTTTTGTTTACATACCCATTTTTAATACATGTACCCGGTCAGTAAACACATTGTTTCTGTATTATCATTACCACTTGATCAATAAATGAAAGAGCGTGTAGGGCATAAACAGAAATTCACAGAATGGAATTTTAATATGATGTTTGAAAATAGTGCCTTAATTGGCTGGACGTCTCTTAAATTGAGAGCCTGTTTGCATCACAAAACAGTCTGGAATTATTTGCCTGTCCTTGTTTGTAGTTCATCCTTCTGAAATGCAAGCATGTTTTCTAAAAGAGCACAGTACTAGACGATTAATTAAAAGAGATTCCCCTATGGAGAGCCAAGAAAGGAAATAACATACCTTTTGCTGTACAAATTTCCTATATGACACAATGTTACATTTTTATCCATTCTGTTGATAGCATAGGTATTGTTTGAGATTTACATTACTGTTTTTTATTGGACAACATCATCAGATTAAAAAAAAGAACTATACATGTATATGCAACCGTTCCTTCTACAAATTTGGATTTTTACATCTAATCTGCAACATACATGTACTAAAGTGATGTTGATATGTCATGATATGGAGAAATTAATGTCAGACAAGTATCCAATATTCAAGTTGTTTGGTCTGTTTGATTTTTGCTTTTTGTTTTTAACTTTGCACATTCACTGCACTAAATTCCCTCACATTGCCCTGGTGGTTTGACTATAACAGTCGTGTATAATCACAACTCAGTCCTTGAATCTATGCATGACTACTGGAATTTACTAATTAATCATTTTTCGCTTTAGCATTGTAAATTTTCGTGCCATTTCATTAAAAAAAATGATTATCCAAAAGTCACAGCTTTAAACACGCATAATTGAAAGAGCAGACGTGATATTGTCGGAGATTCATTACTGCATTCCAATGCATATGGGTGGTGATCTTAAGTCTGTTTACAGAGAATAGGCAGTTGCACTTATACTGCAGCACTTGTAGGCAGGATATTTGCATCCAAGTAAAAAAACAAACAAACAAAAAATCAGTATTTAAAATATTCTGGAAACAAAGTGTTTTGTTCTTGCTTGTACTGGTTTGGTTTACATTTGCTAATTTTAGCAATTATGGATTGCCGACATGCAGGCCTAGTTATACAAACAGTATTTATAAACACACACAAGTACTGAACAAATCCCAAACCCATGAAAAAAAGACATGTATAGTAATAATAGTTTTTATGAAAATCAGAATCACTGTTTTACTGCACATGGCATTTTATCAAAGTACATGTATGATGCATGCAGTTATTTAAAAACTGGGCAGAAGGGCACTTAACTTGTTCATAACATAAACAAAATTATCGAAATACAGCTATACACCATTAGTAGAGGAGAGGTGTTACAGTGGGTATGTTGAAACATTGATATTTTCCACGGCATTAGTTATTTTTAAGAAATATCGCATTGTAGCAAATGATGTTCATAGATTCACTCGACTAGTTTTTGAGTACAAAATGAGGTTAACGAGATGTCAAATTTTAGTCCCTTTTTTTCGTAGTAAGCTTGCAAATGTCAAACAGGCCAGCGGGTTTAGTTGGAACAAAATGAGGGGGCTATTGGAACATGTTTCATTGACCACATGAAACAGGCCACCTGTTTATAGTTGCCATTTTGTTTACGGTCCGGAAGGTGGCAACTATATACAAGTTTCACTGCATTATAAGTTAGCAGTTGTTAATGACTCCCCTGTACCCCAAAGGGTTAATTAATTAACGCCCCAATTTACAGCTTAAGTGTCTGCCTTGCTAATTAAGGTGATTACAGAAGTTATAGTAGTTTTTAAATGACAACATACCATGTTTCAACTTACCCCATAAGTGGGGCTAGTCGGAACAGCTGACATGGTCATGTTCAAGGTGGATTATCTGAGAAACCAGCGAGTCGTAACATTTTATAAGCTCCATTTGTAGCCCAAATAATTATGAATGCTTAAAGTGGTATAGTTGTTTTTTTCTTTAACCCCAACACCCCTCAATCCTTAAAAATCAATATGATTTTACAATAACCCTAGGGAGTTAGGGTTAATAAATTATGTTAGTGTTTTATAGACGATTTTGTGAAAAATGTTCCAACTAACCCCACTCTCCCCTACTTTTTATATGGGTATTATGTTTTTGGTTTTGGGGGCTAAACATTAATTATGTGCACACAAAAGGTTGTTTTTACTGGACTATGGCTGGACATTTAATTCTATTGCATTGTTTTCACTATTTTTTTCACTATTTACAAAAACAGCAAGATATGTGATGACAATGACAATTATACAAAACACCCAAACAAATTTTGTTGGCACCCCAGATCGAAGGATTGCCAAAAAAGCAGACTAATCACTATCGAGTGGCTATATATCGGCCCAAACTGTTAGCAAAATTAACAGAATTTAAAATCAAAATTTTAAAATAATTTTATCTTCGACATTATAAACTTGCACTTAGTCCAAATGCTGGTACTTTTGTGAATGGATATTCAGGACATAAGTGCAAACATTAACAATTCCATGTACTTATAACCAAAATAAAAATAAATTTTACACGAACAGTAACTGAAAATGTTAGCACAGACGTTAGGTAAAGAATTTGCATCATATCAAATCTCTACACACACAAAAAAGAAATATAAAATTTGTGTCTGCATTAAATTGCAGTCACTGTCTGGGGAGAGCCAGAGTTGTCTTAATTTTACTTTGAATGAATTCAAATGAAAACAGGAGTATCATCATAATCTAGAAAATCTGACAAGAGGTCCGAGTGCAGGAGGAGCGAATAAATTTAACCTGTCCATAATTATGCAATTGACTTAAACCAGGTCAGAAATGTTTGCATGAAATCTGTTGCACAAACAATTAATAAAAACAACAGATAGGAAAGGTAGTTTACTGACTAAGGGCATATGAAAGCAGTGAGTTGAGTAATCAATATCATCAAGAGCAAGAAAAACAACAAATTAAGACTTTGATTGTTTGATTTGGATGTCATCTCTTCTTTATATTATATAGGAGAATTTTCATTTCTTTGTTACTCAGGTCGGGGAGTGTGCAAATTTGGGGCGGGGGGAGGCTGACGTGGTTTTTTGTTTACCTCACTTCCCCTCTGGATTCTAGTTCCCCTATTTGGCATAAGCTTCAGTCATTCTAGATCTGAGGCACAGTTCACAACGCGGAAGCTGGACCGGGTAACTCCCCCGTAAAACGGCTCACATGTTCGGCAAGTTCTATCAATCTATGCAGAGACGTGGACGTGGAGTATATTTTCTCCACGTACGTCTCTGCAGTCTCTGGTATATGTTTACCGAACAGTTGACCTGTTGACCTTACGCGTTGTGAGCTCTTTGCTGATGCATATATTATTTTACAATCGTCCGCCAATCACCAACCACGCCAATGAATAATGCATATATCGTCTGATATTAGCATAGTCTGGTCCCGCCCTCAAATGCCAAGATCGTAAAGACGTTAACTGAGTCCAAATCCACACGTATACGACAGTCCAAATACAAGCAGTTGAAATGCGCCCTCTATTGGGCATGCAAGTGTGACAAACACAGACAGTTAACGTCTTTAGTAAAGACTACTAATGACGTGCCGTGGTAAAAGTACAATGTATGTCCGAAGATACTCGTTCTTTCCGGTTCGGTGGCGAAGCCGTAAGTCTGTCGTAGCCTTGGATGGCGGTCTTGACGATTGGGTCGTCTGTCGACGACGGTAGTCCTGCCATGCCTTGGCTAATGCCTATGATTCCCGATCCCAACGCTGCCAAGCTGGCTGATTTGTAGGTTTTAACTGTGGATGGGGCTTTGGCATGCACTGTAAACATAAGTTAGTCATTTTGACTAATAAAAATTAGTCCAGCATGATGTCTGGAATGACTAATTAAAATTAGTCAGGTAAGCCAATGACTAACATTAAATAGTCATAAGTTAGTCAAATATTGGTCAGTTTTGACTAATATTTGTTAGTCATCTGACCAAATCCAACTATGTCTGAAATGACTAACTGTTAGTCATGTGACTTTTGCGGTTAGTCATCCAAAATGATGACTAATCACATTAGTCACAAGACTAAGGCGTTTTCTCTGTAAAAAAAACATAAAACACAATTTTGCGGACATTTTCAAGTTTTATTTTCCATTGTGCACACACTGACTTTCAAACAGAACATATTTACTGAATAATGATATACTATGCACAATTCAACCCTGGTATTAACAAGCCTTTTGTGTCATTCTTATTGTAAACAAAACCCAGTTGACAAGTCTATAATTATTCAACGGTTATTTTTAACAATTTAAGGCCAAAATAATAGCGAGTTGATTGTCCAAAAAATTGGGCGTAAAATGAGGCCATTAGTAAGTTTTGATTTCTCAAAATACTGACTGTTTTTTTTTTCAGTGAAAAAATACTGACCTGCATGGACACTATCCAATAAATAATTTGTTTATAATTATTGCAAGAATAATGTTAAAAATTATAACGAATAGCGATATTCTTTTTGGGTGTTTAATTGGGTGGTGCATGTACGTGTTTTGCGGCAGCTTGCTGGTTAAAAATAATAAAATTCTTAATTTCTCCAAAGAGAAATAATTTTAAGGTTACACAAGAGGCAATGCAATTCATGCAAATATTAAACTGACCTTCTTGTCAATTTCCAGTTCACTTTAGTGTCCTGTAATTTTCTGTAACAATGCCAGTGCTTTTCCCTAATTTAAACAAAAGGTTGAAAGGTATACAATCACTGCAGGATTAAGACTGATTCAGTAGGCAACCTCAGTGGTATTAAGTACGATGCGGAATTCTGTCCACTCCGGAAGGAATGCATCATCGGACCGTCCACCCTGATGCGAGGTGCGCCATCTTCCTGTGCATGCACCAACGAAGAGAGAGAAAAAAAACATACATGTAGTAAATAATTTGATTAATTTCCAGGGGAAGCAGGACAACTCGCACCTTGGTCAACTCGTACGCTCAACTAGAATGTTAAGTCCTACTCTCAATGTACCGTGAGCAAAAATTCAATGCAAGTTTTCTTGTATTTGCAGGTTGCATTTCCGACGCATTGTTTTCCTAAAATTCTAATATCGAGTCATCTAGTGGGAAAATAAAATAAACCAATGAATGTACTTTCAGAGGGAAGTCTCATTCATGCTTATGATAAGAAACTGTATCAACTGTACAGTACGAGTTGTCTTAACTAAATGCCCAAAGTACGAAGTGACAGAGGTACGAGTTGTCTCTTTTCCATTTCCAAGGCTGGTGTACATGTTCTGTTAATTATACAGGATGTAACATCAAGCACGTTTTAAAACTAAAAGCCAGAATGATTGGGTCATTCCGTGTCAATTCAACACGCTTTTGGACCTGACCATCACGGATTGAAATGAAATTTGGTGTGCTGATTGGACTCCTTCAGAAACCCCCGAGAACTAAAATTGAATGTAATTCGGTCAATTAAAGACGCAGGATCGTCGTGCCACGAAATACGCAGCTCCATGCCCTTGCTGTGGAGCTGCGTATTTCGTGGCACGAATTTGGCTCGCGCGCCTTGCTGACGAGCTTGTGCCTTTAATTTGTGTGATACGGGTCAACAAACGTTTGACTAATTAGCATGACCTGCTATGTTTGGGCAGTTGTATCTTTAAAAGCAATGGACCTATAGATATAAACTTTACATCATTTCAAAGCTCTTGAAATAGCCTTCATTTTAGCCTTCATTTCATAAATAACATGTATTTGTAACTGTGTACTATATGTACATGTGCTGTACATGGTATTTACATGTTAGCCAATGTTAAAATTATCATAGCTCAAACTGTAAGAGTGCCCATCCCAAACCTTTCTGGAAATGTTCCTTACATCTTAAGCTAACAAATAACAAAACATTACGCATTTTTGCAAATCAAGGTCAAGGTTATAATCTTACATATTTGTTTTGTGGTACGAGGTACAATTTTGATGAAATGAAGGCTATTTCAAGAGCTTTAAAATGATGTAAAATTTATACCGGTAGCTATAATAGGTCCATTGCTTTTAGAGATATAACTGTACGAACATAGCAGGTCATGCTAATTAGTCAAAAGTTCGTTGACCCGTATCAAAACAATTTATTGACCAAATGACACAATTTTAGTTTTCGGGGTTTCTCAAGGAGTCCAATCAGCACACCAAATTTCATTTTAATCCTTGATAGTCAGGTCCAAAAGCGTGTTGAATTGACACGGAATGACCCCATTTTATGTAGTGGCTGGTTGTCATTTTGCCTCAAAATTTGAATAACAATAATTACCAGCTGGTTGTGTCCTCTAGTGGTTTTAGATGCCCATGACTGGAAAATAATTAAATTAATACTTACAACATTTTTGAAGCAAAGATTTTATCTTGGGTGAATTTTCGATGAAGTTTTTTCTCCGCAGATTTTTTGTATGTATGCTGAACGATGAGGGCGCTATACAATTAATGTACATCACAGCTGGTAAGCTAGCACAACTTCAACCAAGAACTGTAACAGAACTTCAACCGACTGTACAGAAATTATCCATTATTCAAAGGACTCTAGTCGACTATAGTCGCTTGATCGAAGTTGCACTATCTTGCTGGCTGTGACGTATAGTGCCCTCATCGTTCAGCATACGTACTAGAGAAAAATCTCCCAAGAAAAAGCTTTGTCGGAAGTTCACGTGAGAGAAAACGGTGTTTTAAGTATTCATTTTCAATTATTTTCTAAACATGGATGTTTAAAACCACCATAGGAGACAATTACCAGCTGGGAATTGATCTGTTATTCCAATTTTGAGGCAAAATGAGAAACAGCCACTACAAGAAAATTGTGTGCACAAGTAGAACTTACCATGTTGTCTCGGAAAAACAAATTCAGCGATGCCGATGGTGAACAATGATGCTAGGCCTACTCCCCGATGGCGATGCCCTTCATCCTGAGTGGCTGTAGCTCGGTTATGTAGACGGCCTCACGTCTCGTCGAGGTTCCTTGTCAAAGTCAAACGTCCACGTTCACATTAGCTGGCTGTATGTTAATAAAGAGTTCACTGAAAAGTTTCATCTCATATCTCATATTAAATCATATTGTTTTCTACACAATTACAATTTGTCTGTCATGTCTGTACGGCTACAAACATGACAAATGAATTACACTGTCTGTGCGGTTTACAATTACAGTCAACTCGACTGTTTGCCAACTCGACCGTTTCATATGTACCGCTTTTTTTATCTTGTAAGTTGTAACGCGCAATTTTGTGACAAGCAATGATTTATCGGTCAGAAAAAAAACCCCTACTTATAAATCACGTGTAAGTGTGTAAGCAAAATGTTTGCACCGCAAATTGGCAGAAAGTTCTTTCTCCATGATTTAATCATGAGTTTCAGCCTGCGAAAAGATTCACAAGGAAACTTTAGACGTTATCAGTTTTGCCACTTTGCAAACAAATTGACTTGAGCAAAACGAGTTTGAAAGCAGTTTAAGAACGCACGACGGTCGAGTTGGACAACGGTCGAGTTGGACAACCAGTGACAACGGTCGAGTTGACCTGCACCCGTCTGTGCCGTCAAAAATCGACCAAATACTGGTAGGCCTACCATGCCTATACATGAAATATGCATCGATACAATATGTGATTGTCTATTCTTTTAACAATTGTGCTAACAACTAGTACATGTCTCCGTCCAAGCTTTATACACTGTTTTAATCAATCCTCAAACATCTTAAATGTTCAGAAATTTACTATGCAGATAAACTTCTTATAATACAGGACAATTCTCTTACCTTGCAGTTGTTGACATGTTCAGGATGGGGACGTTCAAAAGCGGATTACAGTACGATTCGTGAAGGTAGATTTACAGCAACACACATGCACGCAACCGGCCACACATGTATACTGTGTACGTTCACACACGCACGTAACAATGCAATGCAAAATGGCGGCCGCGAACCTTAAAAATCGCGGTTTTTCACTTCGATGGTTCCCACTCGTTGCAAACACGAAACGCAAACTACCAGTTGCGCTTATCCAATAGAAATTCAGTATACGGTAGCGGTGTTTCGTTAGTCAGATGACTAATCGCATTTAGTCATTGCAAAATCTAAAACCTATCAATTTCAAGTTGTTAAATTACTGATTTTGATATAAAACTTGTGTAAACACTCTATTACCATCGGTATTAATTAAAAAACCACCCTAAAGTATCATAAGCATTTTATTTTTAAAATTTTTGCATTGAAAATGCTGCATTTTTATTTGTACTGAGAAAGATCATAAGTGTGATTAATTTGATAACAAAACTCAAGAAAAGAATATTCTAAAGTAAAGATGAACTTAACAAAATCACGTTTAGCTCAAAATGAATGACTTACTTTTATTGGTCACAATCATCAGAAATGACTAAGGTACATTAGTCACTGCTGACTAATCATTAGTCCTGCATCGATTTTATTAGTCATAGAGACCTGACTAATCTAAATTAGTCATTTTGACTAATTTATGAGCACTAATGACTAACTTGTGTTTACAGTGTGGCTGAAATGAGCAAGGCTGGGAGTTGGTCTTCGGCCACACGTTGAAGACTGGGATCGGCGATGTTGCGAGCTATTTCCTTCCATGCCTCTAAAAAAACAAAAAACAAAATACAACCAGAAAGACTGGCAAATAGCACAAATTGCTACGAGAACCAAAAAGGTTATTGAAACAAATGCCAAAACGGCTAATCTATAAAATTCTGCGGACGATCTCATCGTCATAAGTCTACATAAACTTGTACCGAACCCAAAAAGACGTCAACTCGGCGCCCAACACCAGTCTGGTTGCCAGAACCAGCACTCGGTGGCCACGAAAAAAACCCGAACTTGTGGAGGAAACGTGAGCGTGACCCGGATGTTGGACGAAGTTCACGCCCCCTTGCTCCGAGTGACGATAACCACGGTTTCAGTAGGGGGGGGGGGGGGGGGGGGGGGGGGTGCGGTGTGGGAGGGTAAGGCGAGGTATAGCTGCTCAACCGAGACCGACTCGAAAGAAGCAAATAGCCCAATATATAGGCATGAACACAAAAACGTGTTTTGTAAGCGCGCGCTTTAAATAGCGCGCTACACCTGTCGTACAATACCGAAAAGAAAACTCACGTAATGTAGATGGGGAAATATGGGTGATTGTTTCACCCTTTTGTGCGATTATTTTCTCCGACAGAACATACATGTAATTACAATTTCAAATCAAAATGCTCCACTACATCATAACTACCGGTAGGCGTATACATTGTTAATGTCCTCGATTTGGTTTATATGTGAACTTTGTAAATAAATTGTGTTGGAAAACGGACAAAAATGGTAGATGGAAATGGCCGTGACGGCAGGAAACGGTAGTTAGTTTGAACCCTGTATTTTACACGACGCTCCAGTCCCGTTGTTTTGGCACTAAAACTGGGGAGGGGCTCAGTTGGAGTGTGTCATGACAACCTTCATTTGTTGTACCTTACAAAACTACCTCCTCGCGAAAGGGCTGCCGAAGGCGGCCCTTACGCGAGTGACTGGAGTTAAAAACAAAAATGACTCATCAAGCATCGGTAAGTGCCGATTTGATGGGAAAAAAATTCGGAGTGAGAAAACACAAGGTCTAAAGGCATGATCAACTCCTCAATTCTCTCCCAACATCAATATACACAACAAGACTTAGTATGATCATGCGGAAATAAAAAACAAAAAAAGTGGACTGCGGCACTTGACCTAGATGCACTGCACTTGACCTAGATGCTCTGACCTAGATGCATGACCTCTATATTTATACAATAGTCGTGTGTAGAACATTAGATGACTATGCGAGAATTGAAGTCACATGTCGCCTTCAACACTCCTTGCATTAGCGGATCCAGAGGGGGTGTTTGGGGGTAAAACAGCGTGCGAAGTGGCATCTGGGCGATGTAGTGTTTGGACGAAGTGATTTGGACGAAGCGAAATGGCACTCGGGCGAAGTGGTTTGGAGGCGAAATGGCACTTGGGCGCAATGGTTTTGGGGCGAATTGAATTTTCGTCTTATGAGACGAAAAACAATTGTTTTACTCATTTCTCAAAGACTATAGCACTTCAGACAAAGCCATTTTAGGGAAGTTTTCTACGGTCATTATGTTTATATTGTGTAAGTTAGGCGTAAATCTGTGAACATTTCTGATTTTCGAGATACCAATCATGTATACTGCCCTTAACAGAGTGGAAACACCCTCCGATCCCAGGATGCCAATGTGGTGGATCGGTCTAAAAACCCAAGTGATATTGTATCCTCTATTTGCAATGTACGCTCAAGTCAAATCTTGCAAACACCACAGGCTCACCTCCCAGACAGAGCCAAAAAGCATGGTGGGTGCACTCCACTAGACCAGACTGCCAGCAGGCCCACATGTGTGCATACAATGCCCTTTATTTCAGGAGCTTTTACCGCAGGAAGTCAACCATCCTGTCACTGTTCGGGATTCCAGTCCTATTCCAGCCAATCCCCACTGTTGAGAACATATAACACCCCAAATTTCGTACGCTCTTGAAAATGATGAAAAAATTATGATGAATGTGTATTTCCTGTCACTACAGCGACGGCCAACAATGGAAGGAGAACCGAAGCCATTTCAATCGCAAGGTGGTCCGGCCTCAGGCTGTGGAAGAATACATTCCACGCATCAATGACGTTGTTTACGATTACGTGAACCATGTTGCCGACCTCGCCTCCTCTGAGAGAGAAATTGGGCCTGATGGACACGAAGTTTTGCTGAGGGAAGTCCCTAATCTGCTGGAGGAAAACATGAAGGCCTTCTTGGAAAGTGAGTAAATCCAAACATCGTCATATTTATGCCAGTAGAAGCAGACACGCATATCTGATGCTTCAAGACATGTGCTAGGCCTAGACGTCGAGTGACGTCAGCCTCGCTAGTTGCGGAGCTGTGAACCACGCTGCCGAGGTAAGTGAAGCTCTCCATGATCTCGCAACACTCACCCGATGCAAGACAAGAATCGATAGCAGCATCTAGAAGGTTACCGAAAACCTGGATCTTGGTCTTGATCAAGGAGATTCGCAATCCAAGCCTCTCTGCCTTAACACTCAGTGTCCACACTGTGTCCGCCCTCCACACTCCATTGTATTCCTGTATGTTAATGAGGCGGGACCGCCACTGTACCTAATCTAATCTATACGTGTATGGCAACATTGTGTGGACTTGTGCCAGTAATGCCAACCTATATTATTTAAATATCGCCCCTAAAGAGCTGTTTGGATTTGCACTTACTGCCAACTTTTTGGATAGGAAACCGAACAAAAACTCGTGTAGAGACACACAATTAGAGACGTAATGACTTCACCGTGTGATCTTGGGGGTATACAGCCGTTCTCGTGATCTAGGGGTTATGGGTTGGATCCCCACTTGTGCCAACGTGTTGGTGTCCGTGGGCAAGGTACTCAACAAGCTCAATGGACCTGAAACATAATGACGTCACGGGTTGTTTGCATACGTGCTTTCCTATAGCCCTACGTCGTTTGATACCCTGAGACTCCTCCATAGATTTGCGCTTATGTAACCAAACCGTGACGTCGTTGTTTCATGTCCATTGCCTCGTCAACCCAAGCGATATTTGGGGACCTGTTAAGGGATATGCCATAATATAACTGCTGATAGGGTTGTGCGCAATTAAGTTGGCCTGGTAGCCAAGTTGAAGCATAATGGTTCTGGTGATTTCCTAGCTGATGGTAGCGGTAATAATAATGGCAACAGCGCCAGGATATTATCTAGAGAAAACGCAGGGGAAGGCTGCTATGGCAGGTTTAATGCTCTAGGATAATAACTATATCTACATCTATAGTTATACACAGCACAGGTGACAGTGGCTGAAGCGGCCAACGGTGGCTTTAAAATGTTGCATCATGCCCTTTACTTACCTGACTTGCTGGCACTGTCTGACATACCTGCCTTTTCCTAAACTCAAAATGCACATGCGTGGTAATCATTTTGGAAGCAATACTTAAGTGGGGAGAATTTAGCGGACCAGGATGCAACCACCATCTGCGACAGGATAGCTATTCATTAAAGAGGAAGAATCCCCCTTGACGAAAATCCAGCATTTAGGCTTTTTTCGATAGTCCAAACATCCCTCTTGCCGACGTGGATTATTATTATTTTTTAATTGTCGGTTTTAAGTGGATAAATTGCAAGCAAAAGTGCGCTTTTCGAAAATGAGATTTTCGCGATTTCTGAAACGCTCATTAGGTATTCATGATATGCGCGTGACCCCGTGACGCAATCATGAGAAAGAGAAGTCAACACGATTGTTAGCTCCATACGTTTACACGCAAACAACTTGGAAAACCGTATCTGTTAGATGGTGTTTTTTGAAGAATTTTGTTGGTCCAAAAAGCCAGAGATATGCCCAGTAGCTGCGTGGTTGTATGTTTTACCAGACACTATAAAAAACAAAGAGCAGAAAGATTTTCTTTTCTATTACCAAGCGAGAGAAAAATGAGTCGCTCATTCTATAACTTGTACGGCCGATGTTCAAACACGTGGGGTCTACGCGTACGTACGCCCGCACCATGCTGTATACAGACCCGCTGTGAATGCCGTTCGTTCCCGGTCGTGACAAAACCTCCTCGGCGTCGCAATGCACCAGTATTTACTTCAAAAGAGCTTCACTGAGAGCCACAATTTCATCGTTTTTTCACAAAACAGGTAATAGTAGATTGTTGTCATATTACATGAAGTGTTTTTCACGTTTGTATTTTGAATTACAAGGACAAAACAGGCATGATAAACATTCACTTCGTGTATTTTCCATTCAATACTGCACAGACCGTTTTGTATGTTTCTCAGGATGACGTCAAACTCTGTTGATAAACAAGCCGAATGACCTCGAGCGTTTCAGAATTTGGGTGAAGAGGGTCGGAACTGCTTTACGTTTTAAGCAAAAGCCTGTCGATTTTTTGTGAAAAACAAGTTGTGACGGTGTTGTAGACACATACACCTCCATGATAAACAGAAAAACTAAAGGGGTACAGGAGAGAGATTTTGACGTGCGTTAAAAACTAATGCAAGAACATTCGTTTTCCTGATTGAAGGTGATTGAGCTCGCGGCGTCGGGGAGAATGACTGCTAATTAACTAATGTTAATTTTCCCAAACGCAAGCCAATTCACCTTATCTCATCATATGCGATCCCCGCTACTATGCGATTCGAACCAGCCATTTAACACCGGCCAGCTCGGTTGCTTTATAGTAGGCAGAAGGTCGGGGTTCGAGTGCCACCCGAGCATGTTTTTCCTGACTGTGTATATATCAAGGGAAGCACTGAGTATGTAGTGCTAATCAAGTTATGTCGGGTGACACTTTATGAGTGAGGCTGTAAACTTTTTGAATGACCCTCGTAACCTGTACATGTCCTTTTCTCAACTTGCTTTCAGTCATGGGTTCGATTACCCTAAGTACTCGTCTAGGAGCCATACGCCATGGTCTTGATTCCAGCCTGCCCTCACACTTGTTCATCATAGAGAACAAGCACTTCTGGGACAAGACTCTTAAGTTAGACTTTTCGGCCCTTCAACTTTTCCGATATCTTCCCAACAAGACATACAGGATAATGAAGAGGCATTATCTGAACATGGTCGCCGTAGGTTCTCAATGGATGAACGAACACACTACCAGAATGAAGGTGAGACCAAAATTAGATATAAAGAGATGTATGGATGAAAATCAGAGGTTTGGGGTGGAAATACGAACGCTTCCAAGCACATGCTGAGAAATCTCCTCGAGGTTAAACAAAAGGTGACCGAAAATGTATCTAGTTACCTTGGTGTGACTATCTCAGCTGACCTGAGTTGGAAATTACATATCAATATGTGACTCTATAGGCCACACGATTGAATGGTTTTCTAGGAAGACTTGTTAAGTAACAAAAAACCTGCAGTTTTAACCGCTCTTTATTGTGCAATTGTTAGACCCATTTTGGAATATGCAGCACCTGTCTGGTGCCCTGTTCTCCAGACTCATCAAGACAGTCTAGAGCGAGTACAGAGGCGTTTTACACGTTTTTGTCTATCTCTCCCGAGAATACGACGCTCTGATATTGAAATTAGCTATTTAGAGAGGTGTGTTCTTTTGAAGCTCCCCTTTTTGAGTAACAGAGTACACTATTTGTCATTAGTGTTTGTTGCCAAGTATCTTTTTAATAAGCTTGATCACTGGATAATGTGGTTACTATTAGTCCGAGACATAGTGACACTTTGAAATTGATACACAGGCTAGCCAGAACTAACAATGCTCACTGTTTTATAGATTTCCGCGATTATGGGAAAAACTTCCGCGAGATGTCGCTGATTCCCTGGTTTTTGGTTCGATGTCATTCATTAAGTCTTTAAGGAGGTAGATGCTGGCTCCAGGAACAGCAAGTCCTATAACTAATGTGCAATAATGTTTTATGGCTGCATGTATTTTGTCATTCTTGCCTTTTTTGTGTGCCTGTTGTTTTGCAAATGCTGATAGGTCAGCTGCGATCTTTGTTTCGTCTTTGTTGCATTTTCATAGTTTTATCTGTGTATAGGTTTGTTATGTGTCATATTTACCTGTCGTTCGATTTCATTGTCCTTTTTCCTTGTTACTTTTTGATGTCTGTAATCTTGTTTTTGCGCTTTCGGATAGCAACTATATAGATAGTAATTTAGTTTGCTTTTTTGCTTATCCTGCGGCGGTGCAAAATGTATTTGTTTTTGTATTTTGAGGTTGTTTGTATTTCTGTATTTTGTCTGTTTTTATGTTTACCTGCGAAATAAATGAAATTAAATTAAATTAAATACTCACGCGTCTTCCGACTTGTTTCTACGTTGGATCTTTTCCACAAGGATACCTTGGAGAGCAGCGAGTTTGAGGCTGACACGGCTCCAGACATATACTCCTACTTCCAAGCACGAAACCTGTCGGACGTGGACGTATTTTATCACACCATGGATCTTATGCATGCTAGCATGGATACGGTAAGATTCAAACACCAATCAGCACGTGATTAAGTAGTGGAACTAAGCCTCGTTCGCGTGTTGCCAGTACACGAGTACGGAGTTTCGAATGCCGAGAAAGAACAATATTGTCACTCCCCTCTATAGTGAATGGGTTGGCATGGATTCCCCCCCCCCCCCCCCCCCCCCCCCCCCCCCCACCCCCGCCCCTATGGAGGTACGACCTCTCTAGCTCTTCACGATAGGCCATCAGTGTAGCGAAATTGGTTGGAAAAAGAGTGGCAAGCACGAGATTGTTGTGGTGCTCCGGCGGGATGCCCAGATATCTCAGTTTGTAGAGCAGTTTGCCATGTATGCCAAGGACCTGGGTTCGAATCCCAGTCAGGGCACTGCAATTTCCTCTTGTTTCTGAATTCATCTCAAAGATGGCTGACAAAGAATGAATGATTACAGCTTGAAATAATTTATCTGGATGCCCGTAAATCACACCACCTTTAATAAATTGTCGTACATGTACCTCTTTTTAAAAATAATAATTAACTCTTTTAAGGGTTAAAGTGCAATTTGAGTGCATTTTGGCCGTTGTTAGGGCCAATGGTCAGTCAAATTGAGTTCAACATTCAAGGTGTGATTTCCCGACAGTCATCTAACACCTTATCGATTCTGCTGTACTGTCTGGCTGTGAATCCTGAGGCACAGGAGAAAGTACACAAAGAAGTCACCGAGGTACTACAGGGTGGCAAAGTGACTGCAGAAAACCTGAAGGAGTTGCGGTACCTCAAGGGATGTGTGAGAGAAGCAAGCAGGTACAGTTATACCCAGCCCCTATACCTCAACACACTCTTCCCTTTTGTTAACGCACCAGTACCCCCTAAAAACTGAAAGGAATTCCTTGGAAATTCCTTGGATGTTTGGGAAACAATAGGAGAACAATGGTAGGGGGATGCCCTCTGCCACATATCGTGCTGCATATGGGTCAGTTGCCTGTACCCCCATAAGAATGGATTCACACTACAATGTTCCGACCCATTTCAAGACCGTTTCTGTGCGTGCAGCACGGCATTGCACACAGTGTGTAGTTTGGCAGAATTTTGCGTGTACCGGACCGGGAATAATAAAAATGCAATGCCTGCTAAATATACCAAAATAAAAGAAGTTTAATCGTGTCCAGGTTCGTGTTTGCCAGACAGATTTGTGAAACTGTGTACTGTTTATGAGGATACTTGTACGTATTTGTTTAAAATTCTTCATGCCGAACGGTTAAATCTGGCGAGGAAACGTGATTTTAGTAGTAAACAAAAATCATGTTTTTTCTTCGAAAACACGATCGTTAAATTTGTCTTTAGGACGCATTGGTTCTCACTAATCTCAGTATATATAGCCAGCGAGTGCCGTTTTCGCAGTCATAACAAAGATACCTTTCTGCAGCGTGCGGGTTCAGCCAAATAACGGCTTCGGTTGCCGGGCCGACAAACCAAAGCCGAGGTTCGCTGAATCCATTGGAAAAAACTGGCCCCGTTGCCACATTTTCGTATTATTTCTTTCAAAAACAAATAAAGCACGGACTTGTCTGGCGCGATAACGTGTGCTTTTCCTGTTTGATAAGACGTACGTACAGGTACCAGACTTCACAGCGCTCGGCTTGAAATATGTTAATAAGTACTACGTCATAGGTATACACAGCATAATGAGGAATGCCTGGAATGTGCTCGGAATTTCCCGAGCAGATTTAGGAAATGTCCCAAGACGATACTGGTGCCAGTAGTGTGTATGGCGCCCTCTCTTGGCGATTGTCGGTGAATGTTGGTTAGCACGCGGTGGTCAGTGACAAATATCACGTAGTATCGTCTTGCACCAAGACTTTATCCGGGACGAAATACCCGAAAATGACCACGCCCTTTTCAAGATGGCCACGCCCTTTCTTCATCAGAAGTGCTGCTTCCGACATAGTTAATATGACCACGACGAACAACTTGGGATGTGTCCCGAAATTGCTACCTGGCTGGGAGTACCTAAAAATGACCACGCCCTTTTAAATTACCACGACCTTTATCCTTTATTCCGACATAGCTGTACATGTATCTACTGAACTCCACTGATTAAGCTAATTTGACCCAGAGGAACAACTTGGGATTGGTGCCAAATTCGCTATCCATGGAAAAGTACCCGGAAATGACCACACCATTTTAAATGACCACGTATAGACCTGTATAATGTACAACAATCCACCATTATTCTGTCTAATTTCATGGCTAAAGCCCCTATCTCACTGGGCTGTAGCATTTTGCCAAGGCATTATGGTCATTAAAATGTGAGACAATTGGGCGTCTTGAGCAGAGTATACCAAGGCTGTGCAAACGTTATGCCTTCTGTTTTGCCAAAAGGCCTTTTTCAAACTGGCAACTGCTACATTATTCATTACATGCAAGCAGTTGACCCGAATGTGCAACGTCACAACATTACCCACGCCCCACTCTACACGTACAGATTTTAAAAACAGAATCGAAAACAAACTGTCAACTGAGCCAATGAGCGCTAGGAACGCGTGTGATGGAAGCACGTAGAGTTCCCACAGGACAAATTGACCAATCACATGGCTTGCGGCGTTATGCCTCGTTCATTATCAACGTAGGTACGGCACTTACATTTACTTCGAAAAAAACCATTGAGCTTCATGAAAATACGTTTATATTTGACACAAATTGTTTATTACATCAAAGTTTTATACGGAACGAATATAATTCCCATTTAATTTAATTTATTTGCCTTTTAGGCTGCGTTCGGGCGTTTACTCGTGTTAACACGAGTATACTCCTGCGCGCGTGAACGACAAGAATAACGACACTCGGGTCAGTGAGAGTGTGCTCTCCCCATACACTCCCCGACAAACGGGGAGAGTGAACTTACTCCTGACAAGTGCCATGTGATTTGTACAAAGATGGTGAAATATGGGTGGGATTTTTGGTGAATTTGCCCAACGGTAGTACGGTACGTAAGCGAACGTTATGACTTATAACATGACGTATATATCGCCCAACAAAAAGGCATGTGACGTGCTGAACATTACCTGTACCATGTACATAATATTGGAGCACTGACGTTGCCGCTTATCGGTGATTGCAAAATGCTTTACTGAGGGCTCCGGAGGCGGCAGTTTTAAAAGCGTAGATTAAACATGTGAAATGTGTTTTTTTAAAATATGTACCTCCGTCGATAAGGCAAATGCCTTAGCTCCTTTATATAATCGAAATTTGAAGAATTTATATAATTATTTATTTACGTTATTTTTAAAACCAAATCCACGTGAGTAATAATAATTGATTTGGCTTGCGTCGGGGAGAATGTATGTTAATTGGAGTTTGTTTTAATTCCACGTGTTTAATATACGCTTTTAACACGACCGCCTTCCGGAGCCCTCAGTATAGAGCGGATCCCTCACTGCACTATTTTCGTCCGTCAGATGTATATACATCGTTACATCCACTGCCCGTTCTGTTACGTTTTCAACAGCGGCTCACACTAGACGCGTACGTCCGACCCCATGGTCGGCGTTGTTTCATCCTTTGGGCACGATTGTGTGTAGAGTCTATAGGCAGTCTCCGATAATCGTACCAATTCGTAGGAAATTCGTGGAGAAAATCGCACAGTGGGAGGCCCGCTTAAGAGCCTATAGGCAGTCTGCGATAATCGTACCAATTCGTAGGACATTCGTGGCCAAAATCGCACAGTGGGAGGCCCGCTTTAAACAAAGAATCCACCACAGGATTTTCTCAAACAAACTGCTTTAGAAAATCATGCTGTGATGAATATATTTTGGTCGCGCTTTTGTACGAACAACAGACGCGACGGATGAAAACTCGACAAAGAAGTAGACCTAGGATCAACCCTTCCGTCATCCGTCATTTTGACGTATGAACAGTTTTACGTACGTCTGACGGAAGAAAACAATGCAGTGTGAAACGCCCTAAAGCACACGCGGAAAATGTGCGCGGGGTAGATCGCCTGTCACTCAGCGTCTTGAATAATCCGATAGCCATTAAATGGGACTCGTATCAGTGGAACGCCGACAAAAGTTTTTTTTTATGTGCATGGCATTTGCTCAGCACGTCAACTGCCCTTTTGTTCAGCGATACGTTATATAACGTTCGCTTACGTACCGTTCCATGCTATAGATACCTAAGGCCTTTTCCCACGGCACTTTAACCCCGAGATAACCCGGGTAACAGAAAAATTTAACCCCGAGATTACCCGGGTTAAGGGTTCGTTTCCCACGGCAAATCTCGGGGTTACGAATTACCCGGGTTATCTGGCCAAAAATGCCACTTAACCCGGGTAATTTCTAGCCCTGCTCGGGAGGTGGGTTAACCCACCAATCTCGGGGTTAACGGCGACCTTGAGACGATTCTCCGGGTTAACGTTTAGGCCTTTTCCCACTACCCACCTCCGACCCGGGTAGCTTTTCTACCCGGGTAGCGGTAAATAACCCGGGTTACATTTAACCCGGAGTTTCTTTTCACACGACAAGCGTTAACCCGGAGAAGCACTTACCCGGGTCGTCTCTTACACGGGTACAACAGCGACCCTTTTCCCACGGCATTTCTGCATGCGCGCGTACCCGGGTACACCAATCAGCACAAATACCCAGAAACCATTGGGTGTTGAAAATCGATCGATCGATCGATCGATCAGGCTGCGCACGCACACACAAACATGGCGGACGACACAGAAACATCGCTGGAAATTTTGCTGTTAATATTTCGCATGTTTAATAATATCTATCGATGTGTGCTTTGTCACTGGGGCCCACACGTATTTTGTTGTACACTGCCTTCAGAAGAGTACCAGTTTGACAATGCCATTCAAGCGCGGGCGCACTTGCAACCTTTGACCAAATAATTATTGCGGCAAGAATTTAACTCGCTAAATAGCCTACCCGGGTAGGCTATTGTCGTCGTTTCCCACGACAAACGTTAACCCGGAGAATCGTCTCAAGGTCGCCGTTAACCCCGAGATTGGTGGGTTAACCCACCTCCCGAGCAGGGCTAGAAATTACCCGGGTTAAGTGGCATTTTGGGCCAGATAACCCGGGTAATTCGTAACCCCGAGATTTGCCGTGGGAAACGAACCCTTAACCCGGGTAATCTCGGGGTTAAATTTTTCTGTTACCCGGGTTATCTCGGGGTTAAAGTGCCGTGGGAAACGACGACAATAGCCTACCCGGGTAGGCTATTTAGCGAGTTAAATTCTTGCCGCAATAATGATTTGGTCAAAGGTTGCAAGTGCGCCCGCGCTTGAATGGCACTGTCAAACTGGTACTCTTCTGAAGGTACTGTACAACAAAATACGCGTGGGGCCAGTGATAAAGCACACATCGATAAATATTATTAAACATGCGAAATATTAACAGCAAAATTGCCAGCGATGTTTCTGTGTCGTCCGCCATGTTTGTGTGTGCGTGCGCAGCCTGATCGATCGATAGATTTTCCACACGCAATGGTTTCTGGGTATTTGTGCTGATTGGTTTACCCGGGTACGTGCGCATGCAGAAATGCCGTGGGAAAAGGGTCGCGGTTGTACCCGTGTAAGAGACGACCCGGGTAAGTGCTTCTCCGGGTTAACGCTTGTCGTGTGAAAAGAAACTCCGGGTTAAATGTAACCCGGGTTATTTACCGCTACCCGGGTAGAAAAGTTACCCGGGTTGGAGGTGGGTAGTGGGAAAAGGCCTCTAGTGGGACTATAGCTTTAAGCGGGCCTCCCACTGTGCAATCTTTGCCACGAATTTCCTACGATTAGCTACGATTTGGTACGATTGTGTGTAGAGTCTATACACAATCGTACCAAATCGTAGCTAATCGTACCTAATTCGTGGCCAAAATCGCACAGTGAGGAGGCCCGCTTTAGACAACTTTGTGAGGGGTTGGCCTATGAAACTAAATTGTGACTGATTGGAGACAAAAATTCGCGCGACGCGTATGCGAACTCCCGGCGATTTTTGGCACAAATTTCGCCAACGTGTCGTAAGTACCAATTCAGTGCGATTCAAAGTGAAAATTGTCGCTAATTCGCGTATGTTCTCGCAATTTTGTGTCTCCAACTAGTCGCGAGCTGTCGCAGCCCAGTGGGATACTTCCTTAAGCCGTTTTCTTTTCTTCAAATGCACAGGATGTACATGGCGATTCCCGGGAGCTCGCGCGTTCTTGACCATGATATTGTCATCAATGGCTACAATATTCCCAAAGGAGTAAGTTGAAAGTTGTAGTGTATTTAGTACTGCCAATCCACGTATTTTGCCGAAGCGACATCACAGGGAAAACCAGATGATGTTGAAGGACGAAAATGTTGAAAATCTGGCACTCTAAACAATGCTTCGAAAGGGCCTTGTAGCCTTTCCCTTCTTTGTGGCCATCGACAACAGCCATGCGCAAGTCCTCACTGAGTTCTCTTTTCTTTGCCATGCTGACTAGCAACTGAGAATGAAGGCATCAACTCCCCTCACTTTATAGCCTACAAGCAGAGTGGTATTCTATGACATTCTTTTATTTAAATTTAATTAAGCAGATATGTTAATTTCCAAATCTTATGCAAATGTCGAAAGCAGGTATACGGTGCATTATCACAAAAAAATGGCCTAAATGCCGAGATTTTGTAAAGGGTATGAATAATTTTGAACAGGCGCAAAAAAGCAAATCTGGACATTACTATTGTTATGCAAATGATGCTGAGCCAAAGCATATTGTCTTTTGCAAGGCAACTAACTGTCCTAGGATACAGTGAAAGTTCCTTCACAATAGTTTTTGGGAGTGAGGAAATTTTTAAAATGTTTTTGGGCACAACTGTATACTTGTTAGCATGAGCACTGCGCCATCACACTGGGATTGTTTAGCTAAGGTGGTCCAGTGTGATGGTACTTGGGGCAAGTATGTGCACACCGACCTTAGTTATTGATGGCAATCTTACTGGGCAATAGTACGGGAATGAGGATGTGGAGGGGGACGTGGCATATACCAACAACACCGCGTACATGCTAAGTTTAATACAGAGACCAGTGTACCCGATGCCATGCACGATGCATCCTTATACCTGCATTGCTGCCTGCGTGGATTTTGAACGTTTTGTGAAGTATTACTGCATCTATTTGGCTTAAATTTCTATTAGGCAGTGTATCAACCTTACTCTTTAGTTATGCTGTTGTTCCTGTTTTTAAAACGTCAGGTAATCTGTCTTTTAAACAATTCTTGCCCCTAACATGGCCGCCGGGGCCGATCTATATAAACATCCCTTAGTGAGTTCTCCGGCCTCTATCCTTTAACTTGTTATCCCTCATTGCAGACGTATATCAACATGTGTTTTCAAACGATGTGTCGTGATCCGAACATCTTCGATAAGCCCAACGAATACCTTCCCGAGCGCTGGATACAGGTTCGAAAAGAACCAGAACTTGCGTTCTCCCATATGCCATTTGGGTTCGGACCCCGCAGTTGTCTTGGCAGGCGACTGGTAGAGCAGGAGTTGTACATCATGTTGGCCAATGTAAGTCTTTCGGCTACGGGTGCTGTGTTGTTATCGTTATGGTGATGTTAATTGTATGGCATCTTCAGCAACCATGGCCCCTTATGCTACATGTATACCTATTACACGGTATTAGCTTTATATACAAGATTTATTATCAACTTAAAGAGGAAGAATCCCCCTTGACGAAAATCCAGTATCAAACATCCCTCTTGCCGACGTGGATTTTTATTATTTTTTAATTGTCGGTTTTAAGTGGATAAATTGCAAGCAAAAGTGCGCTTTTCGAAAATGAGATTTTCGCGATTTCTGAAACGCTCATTATAGGTATTCATGATATGCGCGTGACCCCGTGACGCAATCCTGAGAAAGAGAAGTCAACACGATTGTTAGCTCCATACGTTTACACGCAAAAAACTTGGAAAACCGTCTCTGTTAGATGGTGTTTTTTGAAGAATTTTGTTGGTCCAAAAAGCCAGAGATATGCCCAGTAGCTGCGTGGTTGTATGTTTTACCAGACACTATGAAAAAAAAGAGCAGAAAGATTTTCTTTTCTATTACCAAGAGAGAGAAAAATGAGTCGCTCATTCTAACTTGTACCGGCCGATGTTCAAACACGTGGGAATTACGCCCGCAGGGAACTATTCCATGCTGTACACAGACCGCTGTGAATGCCGTTCGTTCCGTGACAAAACCACCCGTCGCAATGCACCAGTATTTACTTCAAAAGAGCTTCAATGTGAGCCACAATTTCGCCGTTTTTTCACAAAACATGTAATAGTAGATTGTTGTCATATTACATGAAGTGTTTTTCACGTTTATATTTTGAATTACAAGGACAAAACAGGCATGATAAACATTCACTTCGTGTATTTTCCATTCAATACTGCACAGGCCGTTTTGTATGTTTCTCAGGATGACGTCAAAACCCTGTTGATAAACAAACCAAGTGACCTCGAGCGTTTCAGAATTTCGGGTGAAGAGGGTCGGAACTGCTTTACGTTTTAAGCAAAAGCCTGTCGATTTTTTTGTGAAAAACAAGTTGTCATGGTGTTTAAGACACATACACCTCCATGATAAACAGAAAAACTTAAAAATGTGGACGGGGGGATTCTAGCTGTTTAAGATGTCGAAGAAGGACATGTAGTTTTAAAAGTGGGAAGAAACACCCCGGGAAATCAGGTCAGGTGTGGGATCACGTCCCGCGGTGGCACTTCGCCGCGTACATCTTCTTTCCCCACCCCTCTGGTCTCCTTGTAGCGATTGATCGAGCCTGCGCCGGGCCCATCCCCAACCCCCGGTAAATCTCAAGGGGGAAATCCACGAGTTCAGGACTGCAAATCCAATTACATGCTCCGGATTCGAACCTAGGCGGGAAAAGAGCCAATACGCCAACCCGAACGCCTAGTTAGTTCCTTTGCCGCCGTTTTTAAAAAGTATTTATATCTGAGACGATGTACCCGATAGCACATATAGTCCTAGCGGATAATTGGGTTAGTTTTCGACCTTACAAACATCTGGTGCGTTGATATAATGCATAGTTCCGACCTGTCAATCAAGCCGAACCCGCCGACCAATCACAACAGAGCTAGCAGACAGCGCCCACATAGGTCAAAGTGATGCAATCATCACAACAATCACTCGATTTTCTGCCCATACAGTTTGTATGTTGTATGCGCCAGTGACCGGGTGAATTTTGGTTTCAATGTCGGGCGATTCGCTGTTCAAAGGTAGGAAAGCGCAAAAAAATGGCATTCTTGCATTACTAGCCCTTTGCTCAGTGTGTGCTACGGTAACTGTCGACCCCAAAACATCAATACCTTTGAGTTTTCTCCAATGAATCTGTGCTTTCCATGCCGAGTCCCGTTGCTTTATACGTTGCGTCGCCATTTTTTGCGATGGCTTGTGAGCACATAGCAACAGTATCTAAGGGGCGGGGTGTACTGGGCAATCTCGGAACTATGCAACAATGAAAAAAAACCCGTTATTTTTAAATCATTTAAAAAAAAAAAATCTAGCGATTGGGTTTAAACCTGCTTGTGAATTATTCACTCGTACAATTTCGGGAATCGATCCCAAATACAAAAAAGAACGATTAATGGAAACAAACAAATATAGTGCAGAATGTGGGGCGGGGGCAATCATGAAGACCAGACTATAATGTACGGACTATACGCAAATAAAACGTTTGGAATTTGATGTACATTTCAGACGTGGTTTTCTTTTTTTTCTTTTTGCTCATACAGCTGGTGAGGAAGTTTCGCTTTGAGAATTTGAGTCCCACGGAGCCCGATCTAATTTGGTTTGGCGTAAGCCTGACACCTAAAGATCCCATCAGAATTGCTTTTCACGAGCGCTGAGAGTGGTTTGGTCGCCATACATCCACATATGAGCCTTTTGGTGTATGGCGGACACGGACACATGTAGAAGTGCCTTGTTGTGAATTTTTTTTTTTTTTTTAACTCTGTACAGGTAAATTAATTATTATTTAAAACAAAAACTGTATAAACAAATCCCAAATTAACACATTTGAGACCGATCTGCGCACTTCCGTTGCTTACCACGAAAAGCCTCTTTAACTCGGAGGTGAACTAATCTATACGCACGTGAATGCACAATCAGTCCTTCACGCCCGTGTAGCTCATGCGTACTGTCGACTCGTCTTGTCACAAGACCGCATTTTGGTACCCCACCCCCCTCCACGCCCCGCCCGGTTTTTTTTATTTTGCACCACTGCGAGGGGTTATCCTTCGTTACAGCGCAAGAAGTCGCGCATGCGTAATAAGCCCCATAAGCCAATGATTGCGAACCGCGCGTCTGTACGCGATGATACCGGTGACTTTTCACCATGAAAAAAAATGATGAGGGGTGGGCGATCTTGGATTCGAGATCTTGTGTTTGGCTAAAAAAAAAGGTGTTTCCTGTGAAAGTCTTTTATTTTTCCCAACCTCAACGGGGTTTTTCCATATCAAATATGCACCTACTGATGCTGTAATTTTACAATTCCCAACAAAAGAATTTTCGACAAATTGTTTTGAGGGAACGTTTAAAAAGTGTTTTTAATACATAAAATGCAAATTAAAGTGTTAAAAAACGATCAAAAAGTGTTTAGAAAGAACCATCGAAACGTCGTTTCGAAAGAACGATATCGAAACGTCGTTTCGAAGGAACAATCGAAACGTCGTTCCGAAAGAAAGACCGAAACGTGTTTCGAAAGAACGATCGAAACGTCGTTTCGAAAGAACGATCGACATGTCTTTTCGAATTAAGGAACGACCGAATCGTCGTTTCGAAAGAAAGACCGAAACGTGTTTCAAACGAACGATCAAAACGTCGTTTCGAAGGAACGATCGAAACGTCGTTTCGAAATGCGGTCGTGTGACAAGACTAACTGTCGACTTGACACGGAGACCCTCGGTTTTAGTGCTGCAAAACGGACTAATTTGGGATTCGTATATACATGTACCAAAATAGTATTGCGGCCTCTCCTTTTGTGTTCGCCGTACTAAAAAAAAGTAAAATTCAATTTCTGTCAACCAGAATTTCAAAACGTTAACTAATATACATGTAGAATAACTATATTTGGTTTTAACGTTTAATATTTTTTTAATCTATGTACATGTATATGTATGTTATCGCTTTGGTTTATACTGTAAAGCGCCTAGAGGCCCTGGCATTTGGCGCTATATAAGATTGCTATAATTCTTTTTTTGTTTTTGTTTTTTGTTTTTCTTTTTTGCACATACATCTGTTAACTGCTTAGAATGCAAATTTCAAAAAATCATTTTCAAGATAACAGACAGCAGAGTTTCGTGTGTAAATCACCTTAAATACATGGCTACTTAATCTTTTTTTCTCCATTTTGATAAACTTTTTCAAATTATTTTTATACATTTTAAGAATATCAATATTACTAGGTAATCTATTCATACAAATATCGTTTCTAATTTTCCAAATTACTTTATGTAGTCGCCCAATCAAAATTGCTATTATTATTATTATTATTATTATTATTATCTCTATACAGCAGTGTCATTAATTGCGATATTACAGTTGTGTTTATTTGTTTTAGTTTTGTTTTATTTTGCGGAAATTTGCATATTGTAAAACTTGGCAAAATAAGTACAATACTTCTTATGTCATATCTTATAGTTTCGGGGTTTGTGTTTTATAACTGATAAATCTGCCGTAGATTTAGAGAATCACAGTAATTAATATTTGTGAATTTAAATTATAAAAACATTTGTTTGCCAAGTGCGAAATCCTGTGCTTATACTTTTGTTTAGCAACCTACAATTAAACAGCTAGTATCCCCATACACATTTCTTTAAATTTCCTGTTTATCATAGAGGTAAATGTTTCTACTACACCATCACAACGTGTTTTTCGCCAAAAGCGACAGTCTTACGTTTAAAACGCAATTCAGTTTAGACCCTTCTCATTCGAAATTATCAAACGCTCGAGGTTACTAACAGGGTTGTGACGTCATCCTAAGAAGAACACAAAACGGCCTGTGTAGTACTCAAGCGGCGAGGCATAATTTCTCTGTACTTATTTCGTATCCAAAATTCAGAAGATTTGAGGATGGTGTTGTGTAAATAAAAAAAAAATAAAAAAACATGGAAGCGAGAGTCGCGTAACTCACTTTCACACACCAAAACGGATACGTGCGTAGATGGCATGCACAGTCCATTTGTTTGAAATTCAACTGGGCTAAAAAAGAAACTTATAATTTTTCACATGGTCATATCTTAAAATCCTGTCCATCAAAATGAAACAAAATGACACACCGGATTACTTCAATACTCTACTCTATAAACACATGTCAGTAACCAATCGGATCTCAATCCGATTGAACAATTGTGGGATGAGCACAAACACTCAGAGCAGCTCTACAGGAAGAGTGGAACAATCTCCCCCAAACCTGCATCAGAAACCCTGTGGACAGCATGCGTAGCAGATGCACTGAATGCTTTCAAGCACATGGTGGACACACACACTATTGATGTCTGTGTTTGGGTAACTGACATTACCTTCATTTCAATTTGTTTTGACTTCTTCAGGCGCCTTAAACTCTATGTTGCCTGAAATTTCCAGGCTGTGACATGTGATACAGCAAGCGGTTCCGCGCCAGTGCATTTTTTAGTTCTGTCAGTTGGGCAACTGCTTGGTTACTGACATGTGTTTAGAGTAGAGTATTGAAGTAATCCGGTGTGTCATTTTGGTTCATTATGATGGACAGGATTTTAAGGTATGACCATGTGAAAAATGATAAGTTTCTTTTTGAGCCCAGTTTAGTACACGAACTACCACATGCACACATCAACCGTCGCCGTCCGTTAACGATATTTTTTCCGTACTACATATTTGCTTTGGAATGCAATCCCGAAAGTCCTATAGACTGCCGAAGTGAATACGTCATATTTTGTTAGTTGCTATAGGCAATGGCTCCACACTAAAAATCTCTATACCGTGTCCCTGTGATTTAGCCAATGGCTCAATAGCCAATTACATACGAAACTTCGGCTATATATGAATGTGGTTCGTGGCATTTTTAAGCATCTGGTAGAGATTTTTTTTTTAAACGTTCGCGCAGATACTCAACCGATATTTACCATTAAATTCTCTACAAATCGTACACATAGGTCCTGCATGTATTATTCATCTCCCAAACATTGTCACGAGGAATGGTCTCGTCAAAAGGTGGAACATTTTTCTTGTCATCTCTGACCTATAGATGTACAGAAAAAAAAACGAAATCAACTGACTTAAAATGGGACCCCAAGACGCAAAATGATATTACATGCACATGTAGTCCTTCCATCCAAAATAGTGTGTCTGGTATGTCACTTGCACATGGCCGAGTCACAGCCTCATTCTTTGAGGTGTAGGATGTTTGAATTTATGAAAGCTTCATTTACACTTTGGTGTTACGATATTGGCTAGAAGTTGCTAAACAACTAAATCTTCCCTTCGTATTATAAGCCTACCTTTTCGACAGCTCTGAAGACCCGGAGTAAATTGCCACCCAGAAGCTTCTTGATATCCTGTTCACTCCAGTCTCGATCATTGATGAGAGCTGCTATTAGATCAGGGAACTTGGACACATCCTCCAACCCCGTAGGCAATCTGGTAAGATCACCATTTATTATCAATTTACCACTTACCAAAACTATTGATTGTTACCCCTTTGATGTCACTTTATCAAACATTTCTCATTCAATGATTGGTTAAAGGCACAGGCTCGTCAACAATGCGCGCGCGCTAAATTCGTGCCACGAAATACGCAGCTCCGTGCCTTTGCTATGGAGCTGCGTATTTCGTGGCACGAATTTGGCGCGCGCATTGCTGACGAGCCTGTGCCTTAAATAAAATAAAGTGTTAGTTCATTGCAAATAAAACAATAGGTATTATGCACCTAGGCCTATACTCTCTGCATTTTTATGCCTGAGAGTACACGTCGAAGATAAATCTGAAAGACATGTTATTTTCTATTTAAATGCCAAAAAAGTGTCCTTACGTGGGGGCGCCATCAAAATCGGAACCGATGCCTAAAATATCGATTCCCGCTCCGTTGTTGATGTTCCGAATGTGCTCAATGTGCTCTGTAATAAATGGTAAATTAAAACTAGACGTCGAGTCTGAAACAAGGTACAGTCGCAAGGTGTTCGGGTATGTAAACAGAGGTTAAAGGTTTAAATCGAAATGGCGGCTATTCGATACGGTCTATAGTTATATTACCAATGCATGCAGCTTTTTGGTAATTGAAGTGCGAATTTGTTGACCTGTGACCTCGGCTGTTTCGTTTCCCCTTTAAAACAGAAACTTTCCAGCGGGATTAGTTGATGGCCTTACCAATAACTTGTTCCATCGTAGCTTCATCTCTGTTGTCAGATATGTTCATAGGAGGACAGTTGACGTTAATCGTGTAGAAATTCACCATAACGACCCCGTTGTTCTTCACCTGTTTAGAAGAAAAGGTTATTTATAAAATGAGTTAAAATGATATTCTGTGTTGTATGTCATTGTTACTTCGAACAAGTTGTGCGTTTTTGAAAGATAGTTTAAATTGAGTGTACTGCTAAATTGCACAAGCTATGGTGGATGTATATGGCTAGGGACGTAATCCCTAGTTACCGAATAGACCTATAGGTTTATTTATATACGTGCTTTCCTAGTCCATCTAGTAACCTGAGACTCCCTACATTGCGCATGTAAACAAAACATGGTTGAATGGTTAACTGGTTTATTTATCCCTGCGACCCCAGAGGGGTATGAGAGCCAGTATACATTACATGATAATAAGTACGTTAATTAATAGAAAAATAAACATATTTACAAGTACACGAAATAAGTTAAATGAGGAGTATCCAAAGACTGTATAAATACAATTCAAGTTATTATGGGAACTTGGATAAAATAATCTTTATAAATTGTGCAAGGTTATACAGTTGATGGGAGCTGGTTATGTTAAAAAGCAAACCCAATTCCTCTTTGTTTGGTCTAGCCCAGTAAAAATTATTAATCAAACTCGATCTCTCCTGGCTAAGTACAGTGCAAACAAGAACATAATGAAATTTATCACAAAGGTGGTCTTCATTATATACACAAAGGACATAAAGTGACATTGTTAGATGAGTCGGGCATTATTATTCAGGTGTATTACCCAGACAAGTTCTCCAATTACCGAATTTTTCACTGGCAGTGTTGCCTCATGGATGCGTAGCCAAGTAACGAAGATAATGTGTGGCACTGGCATGGAGCCAATATAATGTGTAGCATGGTGCTCGTCCTGTAGCCTGTGCCTTTAACATATACCCCACAAACATGAAATGTCACATTTCATTACTGCGGGGGTCGCTTTGTTCAAATAGTTTTACTTGGACCTGGACGCATCTCTGAAGCGGAACAGTCTTGAAACTAAAGTGATTGTGCGATCAGTGACTTGTTATCGACAAGATCACTGTCTCCAACCAACTTTCGTTCTGATAAATAACGTGGTATTTTAAGAAACTTGCCCGACTTTTTGAGGGAGCATAAACCTATATACTTACAATTCGACGAAGAACATTGTCAGGTACATTGCGATTAGACTCGCATATCGCGAAAGCGGCGGAGTGACTGTATATGACCGGAGCTTCGCTTATATCCAAGACGTCATTCATTGTTGCCACAGAGACGTGGGAGAGATCGATTAGCATCCCCAGTCGGTTCATCTCCTTGATAACTGTCTGCAGTCAAAGAGTAGGTGATATACCTAGCTATTAATTGTCTTATGGTGTGACCTTTCCAACATGCTCAGAGCCTCAACATGTAGTCGCGGCAATTAATAAACACATACAGTATATCTTCATTTGCACAATAGAAGTGTTTAAATAGACAATGGAGTACAATATTGTCTACTACATCCTGATATCTTAGGGCATTTCCACTCTGCTAAGCGACGTTACAATGCCCTGAGGAAATCCACGCACATCTGTGAAGTAAGGCGGCTGTCATTTTGATGTAATTTAATCCATTTGGTCATGTTATGCCGAAAAGAAAGGATTTCTATACTTTCCAGAAATTGCATTGAGTTCTGTTCTTTATGACTGTCCCATTCCTACCAAACTTTCCGGCGATGATCTTATTTACTCCGCAGTTTGTCAAATTAATAACAGTGATGCATGCTGACCAACGTGAATGGAACGGATTCCCCTGCATGCTTTAAATAGCAGCCAATCGCCGACGCGGACACGGCCAGCAATACCGAGTACATGTATCACACTGCATGCACGGTGTTTACAATCTGCGCGCGTTACATTTGGATGCCTGCAATGCATTGTCAAGCGTCCTGGTCCAGAGAGGCGACAGGAATTATGTCGCTTGTTCCCCAGCGAAATGGGGCCGGTTTCAACAGGGCCTCGGTACGCACGAGTAGGTGAGTGCGATGAAGGGGCACTGTTGCAAGAGGATGTGTCTACTATGAAAAACACCTTGTTTTCAGCACGTGTACTCGAACGTTTTAGTGGTTCTGTGCGAAGGCTCTAAATCGTTTCC
The DNA here is from genome assembly GCA_037783545.1 of Henricia sp. BOLD:AAB3569. Classification (NCBI taxonomy): domain Eukaryota; kingdom Metazoa; phylum Echinodermata; class Asteroidea; order Spinulosida; family Echinasteridae; genus Henricia; species Henricia sp. BOLD:AAB3569. The sequence goes on from JBBELK010000888.1 coordinate 759,408, forward strand.
AAAGTCAAAATAAAATACGCGAGCACAAATCAAGGATTATACATTCCAAGTAAGCCCATGCATATACACTGCTGTCCTTAGTATTCAAACAGTAAAAAATTCCAATAAATGACTTAATAGTATTACAAATCTTACAAATGTGTTTATACCTCTCCAAATGGCGACAGACCACCCAGATTGTTATCTGTAGGGTTGGACACCTCCAACCAATTGTCCGCCCTAAAACAATAAAATCATAAACAAATTTCTGCTTTCTTAGAGCAAGTTCAAGCAAGAACTCAGTCTTGACAACGATGGTTAGGCAAGTATCGCTCATGGCATTGCCCACTAGTCACACATTGGTACTACCGCTCAGGGTTTGGTCGAGCAATTCAACAGTACAATGTGGCTTGTGAAGACCAACCTGTTGCGGCAATCAGTTATGGAAACCGTTCCTGTCTACAGGATTGAATCGAGGTAAAAACGCTTAAATTTACTCTTAGACGAGTTTTACTTTATTTATACTCATGGCCAAAAATAACGCCTTGTTCCGATGGGAAATGCATAGTTCCGACCTGTCAATCAACCAAACCCGCCGACCAATCACAACAGAGCTAGCAGACAGCGCCCACATAGGTCAAAGTGCATTGTCTCACCAAACAACATCACACGATTTTCTGCAGATACGTTGTATGCAGTGTTCCGGGTGAATTTTTGGTTTCAAGGCCGGGCGATTCGCTGTTCAAAGGTATAAGAAAGCGAATTTATATGAATATATAATAACATCTCTGTATCACTGGCCTTTTAATAAGTGCGTGCTACGGTAACTGTCGACCCTTAAACATGATTACTTTTGAGTTTTCTCCAATGAATCTGTGCTTTCCGTTGAAAGTCCCATTGGTTTGTGCAGTGTGTGTGGATATTTTGACGATAGCGTGTGAGGCATAGCAACGATATCCAAGGGGGGAGGGGGAGGGGGAGGGGGTGTGGGGGAGGGTGTGTGTGGGGAGGGGGTGGGCGGGGTTAATTGGGCAATCTCGGAACTATATATGCATTGTACAAATTGCAGGGTTTGCTACCGTAAAAGTCAATACACAACGGTTACAGACTGCTTTCACCAGTGTCTTTATACGTGTATATATGTACATATAATGTTGATTGGAAACGTGACTTACCATGGAGTGTTGCAGTTATGGGTGATGGTTATGTATCGCGCACCCAGCTCATAGAGCATGCGCAGAACGGCAAGATTACTGTCAATACTATGACCCCCTTCAATCCCAATTAGAGATGCGATTTTGCCGTTTTTGTGAGCCTCTACAATGCCTAGAATCATGAAGAAACAGAGTTACGATACAATATCAGGCGCAGATCCGGGGGGGGGGAGGGGGAGGGTCAAAACCCCTCCCTGCTCCGACACCAAAAAATATATTAAACTTCATGTTACATAAATAATTTACATGGGGCGTTTATAATTTTTGCTCAGTGTATAATGTATGCATTTTGTGTGTGTCCGCCTGTCCGAAACGAGCTGACATAAAAACCCCTCCCTGCATGGTGGCAAGACCCCCTCCTGGAAAAATTCCTGGATCCGCCCCTGAATATACTGCAGGACAAACATGTTATTAGAGCACCACAAACTTGGACTCTGCCGCACAGTTCTGAAGGACAAGGTACGTTGGTTTTCCCCTTCACTGTGACCTGCGTTCATCGTATAGTAAAGACGCTAGACGTATATCGAGTCCACTCTTTTGGTCCAGTCAAGGTGGCTTGACTTTAGCTATTACTTCAAATTTGTCAGCTAGAACCAATATGCGCAGAACCAATATGAACTTGTAATGTGATGTGGGCGAAGAAAGTATGTGTCATGTTTCTTGTAAAGACAATTTTGGTGTGTGTGTACTGGAGTGTGGATTCGCGCGTGTTTATGGTACAGCGAAACCTGCTAAGTACTATTAGGGCCTATTATATTTGATCCCAAATGCCATTTGTATAATCCCTGAGAAACCTCCACGAAAAGGCCACCTGTTTATAGTGGCCAATATTTTATGGTCCCGAGGGTGGCCACTAGGCCTATATACAAGTTTTACCATAATGGCCAAAACATTTTCGGTGTCTCCCTAATTTTCGGAAATTCATTAACAAAGTTAAGAGAAAGCGAACCTGACCTTTTAGGTAACAAACCATTAATGTTCCAAATTCCAGTGCTAATTAAATATACGTCGGGTAAGGGCAAAAACAAACCCTAACATTCATTCCCCCCGACGCAAGCTAAATCAGTTACTGATTAATTGTAATCCCCGTTGCGACCGAGCAAACGTCTTTTTTATTGTTTTCATTTGAGAACAAAATTCGAGGAAGGGGCGAAAAAAATATAGGGGAATTGGCTTCAAAATGTCTTGGATGGCGTTCCCTCTTTGCAACATCGTACGTGCTGCACGTGCATCATGGTTAAGGGGGTTGCGGTCCCATAGCGAATATGTGGTACGGAAAAAAAAATCGCGTCCCGCACTGAAATTCGGTGCGGGCCTCAACTAATCAGCGATGAGCTCTCACCGTGATTCCCAAGACCTGATGGGCGAGCATCCCCAGCCGGTCGGGGTACGAGACTACCAACAGACTACTAAAGTGTGACGTCAGTTGCCAGGATAACTGGGTCTAAACATTCGCTAGTAATCTGACACGTCCATTGCTTAAGCACAGTGAAACAGTTCACAGGTTTGGGTGTAGACCTGCAGGAACCTTGGCAACACAAAAGGTGGCATTTTAACCCGAGTATCTATTTCTGCATTCGGTATCTCTTGTGGTCGGACAATGACTTTTGGTATCGATACCACTGGTTTCGGATTATGTCACTTACCGTCGGCTGTAGTGACGAACTCAAAAGCCTCTGGGTAAGCTTTGCACATGCGTTTGACTACATCGATCATTTCCAGAATTTGTTTAATAGAATCTTTGTACTGCGACGAGCACATTGAATGGGTAGACCAAAACTACACAGGATAAGATAGAGACGTGAAATAGTAATTTTACGAAAACTACCCTTCACCTTTTCGGAATTATTTTGAGGCAAAAGCCATTAAGATAAGAAGTGAGGATGACTTTCAGCCAGAAGCCCCTCGCTCGCGATTCCTACCTTAGTAAAAGACATTGACACAAGTAGCCTTTTTCACGTGGATAGCGTCTGGTCTACTGGTGTACTTCCTTTCACATTTACACTTAATATACCCACTAAGTTTTTGTTGCTATGTGGTGCACGCGGCGGGTGTGAAGTACAGAATCAATACCGTGTTACCTGTAGGACAGAATTGCATAAAGCAACCAGACTATTGATTGCTAGGCAATGGCGTGCACCACATGCAGTACATGTATGTGACGTTCTAAACTGCACTTTCATTCATTCGGGATGCCAGGTAGTGCAAAAGTTACCGTACCGAAAGGCTAATTCTCTTGACTCTTTTTTCAACAAAATGTAAGTCTGAAGCGTTTCCACATGGTGTTGAGTTGGGCTTGTCATTAGGGGCGTTCGAGATACTTACACCGGGTAACACCAACTTACACCGGAGCGTTCTTTTAGCCATCACGTGATAAACGAGTCTGCCCCGGTGGCAGCCACCACTCCCCGAGCTCGCGGCTGGGTCTCTGGTGTAATGACGTCATCTAGTAACCGCGAGTAGTAAAACATGGTGGACAGTTTGGAATCGCGACGTGAGTACGAAGAAAAACACAGATTTATGACACAAAATAAAAGGGAATAGGGCTGTAAATACGTTTTGCTTAATCAGTAGATGTCTGTGGGCATTGACAAAGTTTATTGCGGTACTTTAGGGCAACTGTATTTTTCATCGTGAGTCAAACGATAACAGCGTTTCTATAAAGCTCCACCTGGCAACAACCTTTGACATGTGTTCCCAGAAACCCCGTGTCGTTCGTTTTGCATCTTCTGGAGGCTTCCCCCGGTGTAAACCCAGTGTTATCTGGTGTAAGCATCTCGAACGCCCCTAATAAGAAGCATTACTTTGCATGTAATCGACCAATCAGAAAGCAGAAGACGGTCACTATATTCCTCGCACTCACCTGACCTCCGACCATGCCACTCCGCATTCGCGGTATGTCAGTGTTCAGTGACCCACTGAGGTCAGCGTTGAGGTCTACCTGCTGGAGTTGGCCGTTGTATAACTTCTTCAGGTGCCATGCTAAATCGTTATGTCTGTATATAAAATGGGTAAAATACCTACATGATTTGCTGTCACAAATCTCTAATCATACTCTTTGACAAAAAAAGCTTACTCAAATGGACGATAGAAGTGGTTCCAACTACAATGCAATGACTCCGCCCGAGATGATATCTTTTTACAATCGAAGGTGAATTATATTGTATCCCCCTTTTTCTTCACAAGGGCGCCCTCATGATGCAAAAGAAACTACAAGCCCTTGACTACTGTATTAACTATTATGGATGATCCATTGTCCGTTCAGCATAGGACAAAAGCTTCTCACAATTTCTTGAATTAAGCATGGACACAGTTTATCATTGTTTTGTCTCGTTCAAATTTAATCTCTTCCATCAGTTTACTGCTTAGACTTCGCCCCCTTTTGCGTGTATTCACGATTCCTTCCATCATGTAGGCCTATCTGTTAAACATTGGTGCATCTAGTGCATCCCTAGTTATTGATTTTGTGTGTATATAGATGCCATGCAACGCTGCAGTGCTTATTTGGGTTATATTTGGAAGCGCTTCGTATCAGGTTTAAGGTGAAGGGTGAAAGCCGAAGTGTGACGTGCGTTGACATGGCAATTGGCTCTAATCATCATGGCCGTCGGAAAAAGTACCATTGCAAAAGCACAGGGACACGGTTCAGTGACTTTTAGTGTAGAGCCAATTGCCTAGGCAACCAACAAAAGATGACGTATTCACTTCGGCAGTCTATTTACGATGTGTGGGGTATCATAGTCGAGTGGTCTTGCGCAATGAACTCAAGAACTTCGTTAATTATGCGCAGCAGCCTATTTCACGAAACGTTACGCACTGCGTAAGTCCACTTGCCCAATTTATTTTATTACGTAAGTTGCACACTATTCCTGCGATAATTACACGCAAGCTATGGGGCCTATGAAATTTTTCAAAAGTTGTGCAAGCTTTTTGTGAAATCGGCTTGAATCCACGTGGGCCCGCGTACATAGTACATGTGCCGTTGAGCGAGGCACTTTACCATCTCTCCACCCAGGAGCAACTTTTGTGGGCAGTGAACGTGATGTAATTCATCTGGGGCGGATTGCAATAAAATCGACTTAGCCACTGGTCTAAGACCGGTCTTTTATAGCCGGCTATCCAACTTAGCCAGTCTCAGCTTAGTTGCTGGTTTAGCCCATTGCAATAAACCAGTCTAACTGAAGTACGGTTGCGCCAGCCGAAAAACACACACATCTTAACGGAAAGTGATGCAGCCGGCTATCCTTGCGTGATTTCAAGCCAAACAAACGTCCTCACGAAGTCACTTGATGACGCGTGTGTGGTGCATGTTTTGCCGAGAAACTGACTGCGAAAGTTATCAAGTAGCACTAAAAATGCTCTAATGGGCACAATGTGCGTTTTGTTTAACTGTTTTCATGCAAAATTACGAAATGTAGCGCGGTGTCCAAAAATTATAGCCTGCTCGCCGCGGGCTTAAATTTTAAGACTGGTCTAACTTTAAGACAACGATATTGCAAGCGGGCTATAATTATAGACCGGTCTTAGTGGACGCCGCGTTAGCCGGCTAAGCCTATGGACCGGTCTTAGACCGCATATTGCAATCCGCCCCAGACGGTTTAATTGACAAAATGCTAAAGAGCCCAATGACAAGGGGATAATAATGTGATGTATGCATCATAAGTGCGCTATATAAATATCTACACTATTATTACTAAATATATACAGCACATGTTCCAATTAGCCGTGTGTTTCATATACTGACGTACTTCCTTTCACATGCACACTTAGTATTCAGACGATCAGACTAAATTGTTGTTGCTATGTAATCATGCTACCTGGTGCACGCGGCAGGTGTGAAGTACAGAACCAATGCCGTGTTCATGGTAAGAGGGAATGTCATAAATCAACCTGACTGTCGATTGCTAGGCATTGGTGTGCACCACGTATCAACAACAGCATAGTGTGCACTTTCTAAACTGCACCGCCATTTGAAAGTGAAGAATTCGGGGCGACAGCCATATAGTGCAAAGTACCGCAGGGCGACTAGTGGATTTTGCTACTCGCGAGTAGTTGCAGCAATAGACCGATCCAGTAAGCTCCGCCCATTTTGGAATTGACCAATCACAGCCTCAGGTTCAGGTAACCAAAATCTTTGGTTACCTGAGTCCTCAAAATGTTGTGCACAGAGCTACGGCAAATGCAGCACGAGTGACGCGAAAACACTATAAACATCATTTGTATCAGCGCAGAGGAGGCTAGCGGGTTTAAAACGGATTGTATAAGACTATCCTAACCTACTTTTAATCCCTTCATAAATGTGTTTTTGTGTAAATGTGAAAAACTTACCAAAATTAGCTTGTCGTTTTGCTAAGTTTTGCATTCACTTCGTTTTAGATGTGTGTCCAGATGTTTTTGTTCGATGGCCCGCGTTACGCGTATTGCACGTGCACGCACACGACTGGATACTTAAGTGCACATTTTGCTTTCGAGCGTGCAGTTTCTGTGTGCGTGTGCGTGTTTCAATACGCGCTGACCAGGGCGCGGACGCTGACGCACGGCACGGCCACGCGACTCTACTGCACACGTGCATGGCACGTGTGGCATGTTGCTAGGCAATTTCTAAATGGGCGGAGCTTACTGGATCGGTCTATTACTCGCGAGTAATCGATTAATCGCGAGTAGTTGCAATAGCAAAGTATATCAAAAAGGAGGAAAAAACTTAATGCACGTTTGTGTGTATAATTATAAGCACGGAAGCTTCCTCCATGATACAAGTAATGAACTGTGGAATTTCTTTTCGTTTTAGAACGACAGGTGCCAGTGTATTCACACTGAACACAATAGAATTACATAACAACTGGCTATATAAACGCCACGTTTGCTTCAGTAGCTCACTCTCGGTCAACCGTGTCAACTTTGCCGTACAATCCTATTCTACACACGTCTTCACACACCGCATCGAAGCATGTCCTTCGAACCGGGCGTCGGCGGTTCGGAGTCCGGTACCAGCAGTGATCAGATACTGAACGCCATCCAGGCCCTTTCTAAGTCATTAGACTTCAAGGTCGAATCCGCTTGCAAGAAGCAACGCTTATCGGACGTTCCGAATTTCAAACGCGACGGCAATCAACAGCAGCACAAGCACTGCGAGAAGCTTCTTTCGCTTGTCGAGTCGGCCATTCAGAACATTGACAGCCTTGACATCGACTCGGCCAAGACCGACTTAAACGCCGCCGTGAAATCCATCAAGGAACGTCAAAAGCTCATACGACTTGCTGACCGTTCTGATCTCGGCTGGGGAGTTGTGAAAGAGTACATCGCAGACGACTTGGCATCGGACTCTGACGATGAGAAAAGAATCAGAAAGACCGAAAAGGCAGCCGCTTCAAAGAAGTCGGCACCCAAGAAGCGTTCCGCGTTCACCAAAGGCCAATAAACGTCTATTTGAGGCGGCATAGACATTTGCGTCTACCCAGTCGTATGGCACTGAGTTTATAACGCATTTTATTCGATCGTTTGGTATCGAATTCGATTTGAGGGACAGCGGATTTTTTGTCCGTCCAATATTTGGCATCGAGCACATCGTTCAAAGTTTAGTCTCCCAATGCTTAATTGTTGATCTTTCCACACCGGAACTGGCAATCGTAATTTGTTATTTAATACCTTTTTACCTTTGTTGTTTTTTCCCCTTTGCCCTTTCTTTTGCGACTCTCTATAGCAGCAAGGTTCACACAACGACCTATAGCCACTGTTCACCATTGGAAACATTTGACCTGTTTTTGTCCTTTTCTCGTCTCACATGAGGTATAAATAGAAAAGAAATGAATTTTCTGACGGAAGTATGGAGGAAGAAAGTGGAATTTCTTTTCGTTTTAGAACGACAGGTGCCAGTGTATTCACACTGAACACAATAGAATTACATAACAACTGGCTATATAAACGCCACGTTTGCTTCAGTAGCTCACTCTCGGTCAACCGTGTCAACTTTGCCGTACAATCCCGCCCACCCCATTTTCCCACTTCAATCAGAATTCGGACCGGGGGAGTGCACCCCTGTCGAGTGCCCTGGATGCACCCACGTTTCCTCCAATGGCTGGGGGTTTTTCGTGGCCACCGAGCGCCAGCACACATTGCTGGTCCGACACTCGACCCGAATTCAGTTTCAGTTCCGAGACACTTTATTGTCGAGACCTAGATACTGTGAACTTTTTTATTGTTTACAGCTCGCAATTCATACATCCAACTTGGTTCAGATGCTAGTTTGATAGCCTCTAAATCGCTAGGCCTTTAATACGGCTTACACCAGACGTTTGTGCATATAATTTGATCCTAATCAAGCTGATTAGCGGAGTTTAAAATAAATCGAACAGCAAGGTTCACACAACGACCTAGCCACTGTTCACCATTGGAAACATTTGACCTGTTTTTGTCCTTTTCTCGTCTCACATGAGGTATAAATAGAAAAGAAATGAATTTTCTGACGGAAGTATGGAGGAAGAAAGTACAGCGGAAATTTGCTTAATCTGTGCCGCCCCGATTCTGTTTCAAACAATGCATAGGGCTATTATAGTGAACTCCAGCAAGGATTATTTCGTATTTCTCTCTTGACCAAACTACCTCGATTATCTTTGAGTAATGAAAATCAAACGCTCTTGCTCCGCGATTATAGACGGCATAAGTTTGCCATAATTCTCCTTCAACCCGTGCATGTAGCTACTGTCACATATGTAACATAAGTAACATGTATTATTAAATCGCGAGAAATCGAGAATTTACGAGTAGTGCAATGACACGTGGAGATTCGCAGTCGTTGTACTCGATCGTTGTGGTTCAAAACATGCTTGTCGGACTTTCGGTTAGCACAACGGACGCAATGAATTGAAATAGTCGGCATACACAACACATAGCCTGTTACAGTGTAACAATATAGCATATAATCGCGATTAATCGCGAGTATGTAACTGTACTCGCGGCGCCGCGATTAATCGAGTAGTTTAGAGTACGAGCAGTACCGTTTACTACTCACGATTAATCGATCTATTCGCCCAGCAGTAGTGCAAAGGTTACATGCGAAAGGTTAATTCATCAAAATTGTGAGTGTATACCTTGTGGCTTTAATTGGCTCGCCAGCGATCCAATGTTGGTAGGTATCACCCAGTGCTTACCCGTCTATGAGGGGCGTCTCTGCCATGTACCGACGGGCGAGATCCATGCTCGAGTCCCGATTGCTGAGAGCTACAGGCACGGCGATAGCCACGGCCATAACAACAACCAGAATCGCTCCCACCAAGATGCCAAAGTAGTGTTTCCTAGTTAGATCCATTCTGGATTACTTCAAACTCTTTCTATATCTTCCAGTAACTGTCCTTACTCAAGTGTTGACGCACTTGCTTGTGAGTGTACTGCGCTTGTAAGTACACTCGCACAGTGACACTTATCCGCCAATTACATGTATTACCGAAATGTGAATTAAGACATATATGTGACGTCCTCGCTTCTAGTGTTCGACGTTCGTAAGTTGGCCATGTGAAGACTCTATCATTTCCCAAGCGGCCCCTTCGACCTCCCATCCAGGGGCTAGCCGACGTACCATGTGGCCGGAGTAAACCCTGGTAACTTTGAAACACAGCGCATCCCAGTCGGATCGAATTTTGTGACCCGTGACCTTTACCATGGTAACGTAAGAGAAATAAAGCAATACAAAAATAGGTCGACAATAATGTTGAAACGCCGGTGGGCGTGGATTTATGGACGACAAGCGCCAGATAAGATAAACAAATGTCAGAGCAAATCACTCGATCTCGCCGTCAGTTGTCATGGTAATTGGGTCTAAACATTCGCTGGTAATCTGAAATACCCATTGCTAAAGTGTAGGGAAACAGTTTTAATGTAGATCCAGTAACATTAATTGGGGACGCAGAAAGGACGGTTTCACTTTAGTACTCTATACAAAATGTACACCTTAATTAGCCTCTTAGAATTAAGTATGGTGGAACAAAAGAAGAGCGCGCAATTTTATTTGGGTATACATTTTTTTAACAATTGTATTCTTTTTCAAAAAAATGATAATACAGAAAAAACTTATAAATAAAATAAATAAGTGCAAAGTGAAAAATGCTGTTATTTTTCATTTAATTAGAATTTATACTTAAATCAAACTCGGTAGTGTAAACAGCTATACCTGAAAGCTATAGAAAATGTGGGTTTTTGTTCCCACCGCAGCCAACTACGGCACTTTTACTCGATAACAGGAATTCTGCGATCGTAACAAATGACAATGGCAGATTGGCCTTGGCCTTTGCAGAAAGTTATAGGTAGAGCCCTTCAAAGGTCAGGACACAGTCAGTGATTCAACACATAGTGCATTTTCAACGACACCACTGGTAGATTCTAAACGAACCAAGCCTTTTGCAGCAGTCCAGACAGGTCCAGAATGGATCTAACTAGGAAACACTACATCGGCATCTTGGTGGTAGCGATTCTGGTTGTAGTTATGGCCGTGGCTATCGCCGTGCCTGTAGCTCTCAGCAATCAGGAGTCGAGCATGGATCTCGCCCGTCGGTATATGGCAGAGACACCCCTCATAGACGGGTAAGCGGGTGATATACCTACCAACATACAGTTGAAGCCAGAAGTATAAATGCAACTGTATGCAACCATGGAGCTATAAAAGGATGATGCAACCAAGTGTTAAACCATTTGTGTAACGGTCTTGACTAAAGTTTTGATTTTGTGGAATTCCTCACGTGCATGGAGTACTTAAAGCTTAATAATAATAATAATGATTAGATTTGTATAGCGCACATATCCACCCTGCAGGGTGCTCAAGGCGCTGTTACCATTATTACCGCTGCCATCAGGGAATCACCAGAACCATTTCGCTTCAACTAGGTGGGCTGCTGGTCAGGCGCACAACCCCATCAGCAGTTAGATTGTGGCATTCCCCTTAACAGCTTCCCATATATCGCTTGGGTTGACGAGGCAACTGGGATTAAGTGCCTTGCCCAGGGACACAGACACGTTGGTCGAAGTGGGGCTCGAACCCCCAACCTCTGATTGGGAGTCCTGCTTCATACCCACTAGACCACACGCGCTCCTTGCAATGGTTCGGGTAGTCCTCTTTACCATTTTGGGTGATGATAGTATGTGGTGTACTACATGTATTTCGCAGTATGGTTTTGTAAATTTGCTGTTTCTGTCAGGAAAGCTGAACATTTCCACGTGAACCCGCAGAGTGGTCCACGCGCGGGTTAGCATATGCTGTACCTGGTAATTTACATTTTGCAACACTGCTTAAAACTTAAATGATGACAATGAGGATTTATACCGCGCACTTATCCGGGGAAATCCCGATCAAGCCGCCTACATTATCATCACCCTGATCATAGGGCTCTATTAAATCACTCCATATACCATCTTAGCTCCCTGGGGAGTATACAGTCCCGGCTGCCTTAGGCGCTCAACGGCTAATCAAACTCACCAACTTTTGCTGCCCTCTCAGGTACCCATTTTGCTCCTGGGGGAGAGAAGCAATGCGTGGCAAAGTACCTTGCTCAAGGGTACACGCACCATGGATTGGCCGGTCCGGGATTCAAATTCACTACCTTTGGAACCCCAATGATAATTATACATAAACAAAAAATGTTACAGTATATATGCAAATCATTGTCGGTAGTACTAGTAACATGACAGTAAGTTTTCTAGCTGAATGGGGGTTTCTATAGATGAATTAATTGTGCTCACATAATTATAAACCTAATTAAAAACTAATTTTTGATTGTGGCTAAAATATAATTATGTACAGAAGATAATTCTACGAGTTTATAATGGCGTACAGCTTAAAAGGTACATGTTAACAGCAAGCAAAGGAGCACAAGGCTATGCAAACATATGGTTTCCTCATAGTCGATCATTATCATAAGTTTTGACCTCTGTAGCTATGCGGTCAGGTCCATGGTCAAGACTAGCATGGTCTGTCACAGTGTCACAGTGTTGCCAAGAAACGCCACCACACAGCTGAATGATGGGCCGACGGTCACTGTTACAAGGCTATGGCCCATAGACATGTGTACAAACTTAAAGGTCCTGAAATGCTCAATAACTTTATGCACAGTTTTTGCTGCATATGAAGGATTACTTGTGTAGAAAGACAATACTACTGTTCATTTTGATGCCCCATGAATAAAAAGTGGCATTTTTCAACTTTGACAATTTCTTCACATAAACTCACAGACAGAGGGCGCTGTTTGGGGCATGTCACTTTAGGAACACACAGCAGAAAAGCAAAGATAAAACATAAGACTTCAAACTGGAATTGTGGAAAAATGCTGCAGTTTCCAGCCTTAGAGTTTTGTTCATGGTTTGCAACAGGCAACATGTAAAACAAACTTAAACCATCATGGGTTACAAAAGTTTCAGCAAGTTGGAGAAAATTGTAGAAACTTTTGTGCACAGTTGAATGAGATTTTCCTGTGTTTTCCTAAAGTGACACCACTTTGCTCGTGCATGTGTGAATTTGCATTAGCATAAAAATAAAAAACCTTGATTTTAATCCCCCAAACAACTTCCAAGTAGGGTTTTTATGATTGTAAATTAATGGACTAGTTCCATAGCACAGATTTCATTGATAAAAACACCATTTCAGGGACCCTTTAAAATGACAAAAAGTATGGATGGTGCACCTGTAATGTATACTTCTGACTTCAACTGTAGGATGGCTGACTAGCCAGGTTGAGACACATGGTAACAGTTTAACCGGCGGGTAAACAGAAACCCGTGTCGTTTGAGGACATCGTAAAGGTGTTATGTTCACACTTCCAAGTATACGACCCAAACAAGTTCACAATAGGCCCTATACGATTTCAAAATAGTGTCTACAGGATATTTAAAATAATTTACAAACAGTTTGACGTGTCTTAATACCCCAGTCACACTAGAGGCGGATTGAGCCGGAATGCCGTCGGGATAAAACTTCCTCGTGTATTCCGGGATATTCGAAGTGCATTCTAAAAATTTTGACTGCATTCTGAGTGCATTCTAAACATTTGGGCCTATTCTTGTGGCCGGCCCGAATGTTTTGCTCATGCTCAAAACATTCGAGGTGCATTCGAAGAGGAGAAATATCGAACGGCATTCGAAGTGCATTCGAAGTGTATTCTAACTGCATTTTGACTGCATTATAACTATTCTTACGGCATTCCAACAGAATTCGAAACATTCTGATCGCGTTCGAGGGAAAAATCGAAATGGCAAGCCATGGCAATCCTGCCAGAATGTCCCGAATGTGCCTCGAATGAGCCGGAATGCACCTCGAGTGTATCTCGATTGCTGCCGGAATCTATTTTGATACTAAAATAGTTCAGCTGGAATGCACTTCGAATGCCTTCTGAATATTTCTATTGCCGCTCGAATACATCTCGAATGCAGTCGGAACGTCCCGATTGGCCCTTGAATGAGTCCGGACGTAATTCAGAACACCACCGAATCGCATGAAAACGCAGCTAGCTGCCGCAAAGCAACATGGTCTGGGCTGAGACTGATGAAAATGCTAGATTCGGCAGCGTCTTATACCCTATCGGGATCATTCCGGTGGGATTATTGGTACACTCGGGACATTCGTGTTACATTATAAGCACATTTCTCAGCACGGTTCGAGGCGCATTATAAGTATTCGAACGGCATTCTTACAAAGCTGTAAGAATGTTGGTCAGTTTGAAATTCCCGCCCGAACGTGGCACGAATTTTGAAAATTTGTCATTCCGGCTGGTTCTGCTTGATTCCTGCTAATTCCGAATAAGTGTGACTGGGGCTTAAGAAAACAACTTTTACGATTGCATTTCAAATGTTTAGACTAGTTTCTTTATGAAATAGCAGCTGCTTTTCCGATTTCATGTAACGACCCACGTTGCGTGAGTGCGCAGATGAAACAGATTTGTCCCATTGAGATCACTTTTGCAAACAATGGTTCAAGTTATAATGTACCATCCTGTGAATTAGATCATGGAGAGTTGAGGACTGTTTTCCATTTATTTGTAAAAAGGGAACTTATTACCCATTTTCGAATGTGTTCACAAAGCATGGTTGTAGTCGAGTCCATCACAAGTCCTTCACAAGTCCATCACAAGTTCAGAGCCGATAAAATCACAAGTCTGTCACAAGTCCAGTAATAAGAAGCAAAGGATGAACACGCACAAAAGAATGCCTTTGTTGGAGTTCATTTGAATAGCTTGTGACTTCAATTAAGACCCAGGGACTTGTGGTGGACTTGTGAAGGCTTGTGAGGACTTGTGATGAACTCGACTACAACCCCGTCACATAGGCCTACATACATGCGTATAATTTGCTACAAGTAAAATTATAATGAACGCAAAATGTTTTCTCTCATCCCGACTTTGGTTACATGTAAATTTGTAAAGAATATGCCTTTACAGCTGTAAAAAGGTGTTTTTAAAGGCAGTATACATCATTGGTAATCTCGAAAATCAGAAATGTTCACATATTTACGCCTAACTTACACAATATAAACGTGATGACCGCAGAAAACTTCCCCTGAAATGGTTTTGTCTGAAGTGCTTTAGTCTTTGAAAAATGAGTAAAACAATTAGTTTTCGTCTCATGAGACGAAAATTCAATTCGCCCCAAAACCATTTCGCCCAAGTGCCATTTCGCCCCCTAACAACTTCGACCGCGTGCCATTTCGCCCTAAATCACTTCGTCCAAACACTACATCGCCTAAATGCCACTTCGCCCCAAAACCACTTCGTGCACAGGCCGTGGTTCAGGGCAAAACAGTTCAGGGCGAAGTTGTTTTGGGGCGAAATTACTGCAAACCCTTTTTTTGCTGTTTTCTCAAAAGTTAGACGAAGTACGGAGCTGGTTTTTGCCCAGGTTGATTTTTATCATGCATATCTTCAATCACACAGGGGGATAAATTTATTTGTAACAGTTTACCAATCATGTATACTATCTTTAATACGTTATTAGGCACAACGATTTACCATGGCAACTGAAGTTCAAATACAACAACCAACTCGGACGGATCGATCTCAGGTCTAACCTCAGCGGGTCGACATCACTGCACACTGACATACCGCGACTGCGGCAGGGCATGGTCGGGGGTCAGGTAGGTGGGGATGTTACGAGCTAGGACCGGTCGCGAAAGATTTATTTCCAAAACACGTCATTGCTTCTTATTGGTATAAGGCAGAGGCTCGTCAGCAATGCGCGCGCGCCAAATTCGTGCCACGAAATACGCAGCTCCATGCCTTTGCTACGGTAGAAAACGTTTCTTTGTGAACGAGAGTCTAGTGACTGATAGCCGTGTGCTCTTCACACCACAATACCTCTGGTCAAGTCATCAAAAATGGAATACACTCAATGTAAATAACAGAGGAATTTCATAACTGTCATCGAAACCGACGAGGGTCTTAGTGCATGCTTTCTTTCGTGATAAAATTAACAAACGAAAAGACGCGAAACATAATACAATGGCTCAGCGTCTCATTCTTGTATACCTTGTGGAGACATGGGTTCTAAAGGGAACAAAAGAATGTAAAGGTCTCCACAAGGCAATTCTAAAGGTCTCCACAAGGATGGCACTAAATAGAAATATGGATTTTACTCAAAAATGAGGGTTTTTAAAAATATTGTGGTCGCTACATCCTCTAGTGTATGAAATAAGGAGAATTCGGTTGAAATTTGAGCTCCAGAAAGAAATTCTGCATGGTTGAAATAGGAGTGTTTTGACGAAATTTTAACCAAATTCAAGCCATTGTTCGGAGTTTGTGCACGAGAACAAAGCCATGTCTCCACAAGGATAGGGGAACGGGAAAGCGGTATCTAAAACGAGGGTGCCGGTGCTAATTGGAAAGTTGTCAAATAGGGTCTAGATGCAGTGCGCCAATTGGAGGATATAAAGTCATTTGTTACGTTTCTGTCGAATTTCTACGACTTCACTCACGACATCTTACGATGCGGATTCCGCAAAAACATCAGCAAAACTGGCCGACATCGAGTTCTCATGACATACCACGACTTTGCACGACTGCCTTCGACCGCCCTTGTACACTAGGGCGTGAAGTTTCCAAACATCGCGAATAATCTTTGGAAGTCGTATGTCAGAAGTCGCATATGGGCAATGGGCTTTAGTGTTTGAAATGTACGCTAAACTGTCTTAGCGTACTCGGTTGGACTCAATAAAATGATAGAGTACTAAAGTCTACACTGAAACCAATCAGCTGTATCTCTGCGCTTTATTTATGGGCGTTTCCGATTACCAGCGATTGTTTAGACCAAATCACTCTATAGTCTATTAAAAAGTTGAAAGAATATGGCTTCTGTCTCAAGTGCCTAAAGTGGGTAGTTTGGATTGAACTATATAGGCCTACTATCTCACGTCAATGGCCCGTATTCTAAGACGTTCCTCGACTCACACTCACTGAGGAACTCCTCATCCTCACTAAGGACCACCTCATACTCATTGAGGAGAAGGTGCTACTCACTGAGTGCGAGGTCGACTTCACCTATTTTCCATTTCAAAGACCTCCCTCTTCCTCAAGTAAGTGTTCCTCTGTGAGTAAAGCTTGAGGAAGGGCAATACCTGCCTTGAGACTTCCTCAGTCAGTCTAAACATGGCGTTTGACATGGTTCCTACACTGGTAGTGGGTACACAGAGAACGACCAGGCCGACCTAGATCTTTTTGAATGTGCAATGTATAACAGGGCCGGTACTACCAAGGCAATTGGTCTGACCTTTCATTGTTCATTCATGGTTCTGTGATTTTGGATAATGAAGGGTTGGACCTGTGTGATGTAGATTCCACATTATCATTTATATAACTGGTTGTTCAATAGCCAGCGCAAGTCATAACAGTGCAGGCTGACCTCAATCAATTGCAACTTGAGGAATCTCTTTGAATAACAAAATGTCATTATTCCCGTAAGGTTGAGGTATACCTCAATGAGGGTGAGGTAGACCTTCTCCTTTTCCTTGAGTTACACTTGAGTCCTCCTCACTGGAGTGTGAGTGGAGGATGACGTTGAGTGATGTCTTAGAATACGGGCCTTTATCTTATTATTTGTGTAGTTTTGGTCTGCTTACTCAACGTGCACATCGCAGTACAAAGATTCTGTGCAGCACATTCTGGAACAGATTGACGTCATCAAACGCATGTGCGACAAGTACCCGGACGTTTTCCAGTTTGTCACTACAGCCGACGGTAGGTGACATTTCGGGTATGGCCGAGCGGTCTAGTGCGTCGAACTCAAGTTCCTGTGCCAGTACTAAAATGTGGGTTCGATTCCGGGCCGTGACGGGTTGTGGCACTTGTGCTCTTGAGCAAGGCACTTAATCACACTTGTTCCGTCCTTCTGAAGGGATGTAAAGCCGTTGGTCCAGTGTGTTAGGTAACACGCACTTTAAAGATCCCAGAGCATTCTTTCGTGAAGAGCAAGGGGAGGGATTCCCCGGTGTCTCTGGCCGTTTCTAATTCAACTTAGAAGTTGAAAATTATTCAAATATCTATGTTAATTGATCCCATTCCTGTAATTGGCGGTACTTCCGCTGTTGGATGTGGTGAATAAATAAATAAAAAATAAATAGATACTCAATACTCCGAAAACAATAGTATCGACACCAAACAACCGAAGACAGAATGCACTTTAATTTCAGCCAACAAATTTTAAATGAAATGCACCTTTGCAGTGTTTTTAAAAAAAATGCACCGTGCCACCTTTACAGTGATAAATCTGAAACGAGGCTGCCAGTGTCAATTTCAAATTTGCTAATTATGGCTGCGTTCAGGCGCGTAATCGTAGTAACATGTGGAGTACCCATGCGTGTGCGAACGGCAATAATAACGACACTCGGGTCAGTGAGTATGCTCTCGCTACTCCCGACAAATAGGGAATGTGCTCTTACACCTGGGCTCAATTTCATAGAGCTGCTTAAGCGCTAGCTGAAAACGTGTGCTTACTGTAGCAGAAACGTTGTGCTAATTAACGTTAAGGCTATTTCACGGCCACGGCGTGCTTAAGCATGCGCGCGCTTGGAAACCGCCATTGTTGCGTCACTATCTTAAGCAAAATTTGGCTCTGCGGTTAAAGGAACACACCTTCTTTGTTGGGCTATTTTGGGCTCGAAATAGACCCATACATTATTCTGAAGCGCATTCGAGAGTAAATTAGATATATCCTGAAAAGACGCCGTCAAATTTAGCCGTTTTTGAGCACTTTTGAAAAATCCAAAGTCACGTGACTTTTCGGAACCAAATTCTGGTTCCGAAAAGTCAAGTGGTCTTGTGAGTTAGTTGTATTTCCAGCCGTATAAAAGTTTGTTACTGCAGAACTGCACCAAATTCAACTCTGATTTCCCCCCAATATTTATAAGTAATTCACAAAAGAGAGACTATTTATTACAGGTATGAAACAAAGTTAAACATAAGTATGAAAATTCGAACATAATTGTTTGTTTCGAGAGTCCGGAGAACGGGAGCGAGCGCGTGCTACGGCAGGCTACCGTGGAGTGTAGAAATTTGCCCCGCGCAGTACACGGCAAATAGCCCCAGTGCATATACACACGGAAGGGCGTGTTGCTTCGGTGCACGTACGTTCGTGAAGAAAAAACATGATGCCAACTCCTCAAAAGAAAACGGAAATTCCTATTCGGTCGTCCGGGCTGTCCAGTGAAATCGTGAGCAGAAAATTGGAGATATCCTGAGCAGGAGAAGTCGTGAGGCTCTCGCGTAGTTGCAACGGCTGGTAAAGCGTATAACCCGTCTTTTAACCGTTTTCGTTATTTTTGCACTTCTTTAGTAAATTACGGGATATTTTGATGAAATTTTTTCGCAACGACCATCAAAAAAGTATTGTCAATGCTGCTACATCACTAAATCATGTAGGCAGGTGTGTACCTTTAAGGCAGGTTTTCAGTTGCTAACCGTTAACTATGTCTATGAAATAGCCTGACGCCGAGGCTCGGTTAACGGAAAATGGGCTGTTAAACAGCTCTATGAAATTGGGACCCGACGAGTGTCACGTGATTTGCACGAAGATGAATAAACATGGCGGAATTTAGGTTGATTTTCTCAACGTGTTCACTCGATAACTTGCCAAGGTTTATTCCAGATGCATCAAAGAAGTTTTCGGGGTTTTCTGTGATGTATGTCTGTATTTTCTTCAGTTTCTTTCAAGCAGTGTCTGTTAGGTCATGACCAGAGACAGTCATTTTGACTGATGGTTTTTCGCGCACGCGTACTGCAGCCTTGCCGTTCACATGGGCTGCGTTCCACATACGCGAACGTTTGCAAACGTTGGCAACCTTGGCCAACAATCTCGAGTGGAACGTTTTGTGCGCCACCAACGTTCGCCAACGAACTTTTCGATTGTTCGCGATGTTCGCGAGTCATTTCAAAATGGCGCACGCGACATGAAAGATGCCAGACGATTGTTTGCAGTTTTGAAAATAGCAAATAAATTGCACCTTTCATGGTTTTCTCCCTTATCGCTGGCGATACATAATCAATAGCAACGTGTCACATTTCCTCAAAAATTTGGTAAGCAGCAGAGAGCCACATTATAACATCGGTACGACTGCTGTGACTGTGGGCGCCGCCATCTTGACAATGTATTTTGGCAGACAATCCATTCCACATTGAGCAAACGTTGGCGCCAACGTTAACAAACCGTTCGCGTATTTGGAACGCAGCCATGATGTGACTCTATGCATGCAGTGCGCACGCATTACTGCAGAGCAACGATAATGGTGCGCTCGAACGCAACCTATAATTTTGTGACCGTTTCTTTACGATTTCAGGCATCGTAGAAGCTCACAGAAACGGCAAAATCGGATCTCTAATTGGGGTCGAAGGGGGTCACAACATTGACAGCAATCTTGCTGTACTGCGCATGCTCTATGAGCTAGGTACTCGGTACATGACTATTACCCACAGCTGCAACACGCCTTGGTAAGTCACGTGACCAATTAACGTGTAAAACAAATCTATTTATATGCATGTAATGTAGTCTCTCGACAGGTAATGTAAAGACCCAGAATGGCAACAATGAACATAGCCCTGGTAGAAGCACATCAAATAGTCTTGGCCGCATTTTGATACTACAGGGGCCATTTCCAATGCAGTTATCTCACATATACATATTATAGCTAGTTTTTCAGGAACCGCCTCAACATTAGGATATATTTGGTGAGTGACGCATTCGGCATACAGTAAAGCCAGACACTGAAGACACTGAAAAAAATATTTTTGAACAATCGCTCTTGATCTTAAAGTATATTCCACAAGACAGTGAACCTACGGCTTTATAACCTATCCGAAGGACGGAGCAGTCGGGGTTAACCGCCTTGTTCAAGGGCGAAAGAGCCTCGAGTGGATTCAAACCCACAACCTTAGCGTCCTTTTACCTGCAAATTGCGAGTCAAGTGACCTGAACCGGTCGGCCCCGGTACTCCTGCGAGTGTTACGGTACTCGCCTGCGATATTTTTAAAATCATAATTAAAAAGTAAAACCGAGCAAATTTGAACAAGGAATTATCGTTAATTATCGATTCGTTCGGAATTTCATCACACGCATTTGGTTTTTTGTTTTCGTGCATGAACGTCTCTGAACTGGGACAGTGCTGAAAGCTGAAACAGCATGCTTTAATGAGTACCATTGAACAGGTCCACCAGACCGTGGTTGGTAGGATTCTAAATATTCGACTGCACTTCAATAACCATCCTTCACTGGAGTGCGTTCGTTGATTGAACGTATCTCAAAGAAAGCAGAAATGTGTTCATGAATTTATTGTTTTAGGGCGGAAAATTGGCTGGAGGACTACAGCCCAACAGACGACGGACCGGATGGTTTGTCGCCATTTGGAAAGGTATGGACACATATCTAAATTAAATGCACCAGGAAGATTTTTATTGAGTTTCTTCTGTTTGAAAAAGGCATTACACATAGGCCCTATGTTAGTATTTGACATCAACTTATGCATTGATTATGTAGTCACGGATTATGTTGTGTATGTGTTCGCGGATCAGTGTCTACGTTACTAGGTATTATTATTACATTTCTTGCATTTATATGGCGCACATTGCATATAAATTGGTTCACGTGCGCTGGATATTATAATGGGTATATAAAGCCAAGTGTTTTCCACATAAACATCGATTATTATTATTATTATTATTATTATTTATTCGACCAAAACAAAGTACATATACAAAAGACAATTTGAAACAGAGTACATAAAGAACGAACGACACACATGAACTCCTTGTGGAAAAACAAGCAATGAGGGCATGACATAAGACATAGCCTGAATATGCTAAAAGGGTTCCCTCAAAAAAACAAAAAAAACAAAGGTGACAGTCACACAAAAACAATCATTATGCGGGTCTGGGGCCGCAAAAGCGAATCAAATCACTGTTGCTCGGAAGCATGCGATCCCGCACATAATGAAAACAAAGACATAACCAGCAAAGGAAAAAAAAGGGGGTGGGGGGGGGGAGGGGAACCTAATATAGCAACCTTTAACAGGGAAGTGAATTGTTCCGGTTTCCCCTCGAATAGAGTTTCAGACAAAAAGAATCGATATAGTTTAGTACATGTACATACTAGTGGTTGGTGCCATTGGCAGCCGACGGCCAGAAACACCGGGGAATCTTCTTATACTCTAAACGGACGAGTGCTCTGGGTTCACAATACACTGGACCAACAGCTTTACATCCGATATCCCTTCTGAAGGATGGAGAAATTGTGTTTAAGCGCCTTGCTCAAGGACACAAGTACCTCCGCTGGGTGTCAAACCCGCGACACAAAGTTTTCGCCCGAGTGTTGCGAATCAACAACCTAAACCACTCGGCCACGGTTCCCCCACAAACTCTATATACCACGCATATTGCTGACAAAATAAAGTCACTCTTGGATCGAAATTCAGTAAGATATTACAAATTAACTCTCCGTCTACAATGTGACCTTTGACCACAGACAGTTATCAAGGAGATGAACCGACTGGGGATGCTAATCGATCTCTCCCACGTCTCAGTGGCAACAATGAATGACGTCTTAGATATAACCGAAGCTCCGGTCATATACAGTCACTCCTCTGTTTTCACGATCTGTGGAAACAATCGCAATGTACCAGACGATGTTCTCAGTCGAGTTGTAAGTATGTACGTCACGAATGATTAGGTGTTCTTACGGTTAAGACATTCTGTGATTTGTGTAAAGGCATGTCACACATTCCCGATGTTGCATTCCGGTTGGCCTTGCTGCATCCCGGTGTCCCTCATACGATCGACCAAGGTGTTGGCTCCAAGCCGGGATGAATTTCTGACTCGCGATTCTACCAAGAAATGCCGGAAAGTCTAAGGGCAAGTCCAATGTCCCAAGACGCAAAAGCAATGTCCCAAGACGCAAAAGCAGTGCCCGGCTTCAATAGGATTGCGCAGAGGGGCACTATACGTACCGCCCTTACGGTCCACTACGCTTTTAACAAATATCGAATGGCAGCCTCGTTTCAGATGCTGAGCCAATGTATTTCTTCACAAAAGAACACACTGCGACCCTCGTTTTCGATCATGACAGTTTGACATTTCTCAATACCGGTGGCCCTAGAGGTCCACTGGGGCTCTGGACACTGGGTCCTGCTTTGTTTTACTACAATTTCCCCCGATTCATCTTGGCAAAGTATTGCACCCAAAGCTCCACCGGGACACGTTGCCGATATAGCCAATTGAAGACGGTTGGTAAGGACTGTACTTCGGGGCACTAGGATCGAGTGCGGTCTAACTAGAATTGACTATAAATAGGACTAAAAGTCTAATCCACCGGGACGCAAAATCGGGAATGTGTGACTTTTGCCTAAAGGGTGTACTCACTTCTGTGAAATTCTGTAAGCCCTTGCAGTACCATCCTCTTGCAACAGTGCCCCTTTAACGCACTCCCCAACTCCTGCGTACCGAGGCCCTGTTTAAACCGGCCCCATTTCGCGGGGGAACAAGCGACAGAAATCTTGTCGCCTCTGCTGGACCAATCAGGACGCTTGGTAGTGCGTTCCAGGCATGCAAATGTCACGCACGCAGATTGTAAACACCGTGCATGAATGTGATACATGTACTCGGTAAAGCGACGGTCACAACCCGCCGTGCGTGTTTTTAGTCCGTACGTTTTTTTGGGGAGGCCACGTCCGCCGCGTTTTTCTGAAAACGTGTGGAGGGAGTGGCAAGAGCAGGGAGGGAGTACGTCAACGCACGTCACCCGCACGGTTGCGCAAGGTGTAAGTACGTGGCCCGCACGCCACGCCTGGCCGTGGGCGGTTGCGTGCAGCGTACGTTGCGCAAGTGGTAAGTGAGTTGTACGTGCTTGCAACGGGCTTACAACGTACGATCTCCGTGCGATTGCCACGTTATCGTACGGAGGCCGCGTACTTACATGTGCTGCTCACGTACGGTGTCCTTACTCACTCGCATGTTGTAAGTGCGTGCAAGTGCGATGAACGTGAGTTTTCCGCCCCATGTCGGGGGGGGGGGGGGGGGGGGGAGAAGGACCTTCCGAGGTTCTCCAGAAGTCCCAGCTGCTGCTGCCTCAAGATGCCGCCCATTCCACCGCAGATCGAGACTCCGGGTTCTGATGCTGCAAGAGCAGCTTCAAGTGGCAGCGCATGCATGAGCACGACGTGGCATTACTTGCCTTGATACTGCAGAAATCAGTGCACACAACGTGCGTTGTAAGTGGGGAGCACGTGCTTACTCGGTAAGGTCCACGTGAGTTCTGCGTGCTCATTTGACAGTTGAACTGGGGAAGTGCCGAGTAAGCACGGACCACCCACTTATCACGTGCGCAGCACGCACGTGCTAAGTGCGCCGTCCGTAGAGCAACTGACCGTGGAAAAATTTTAATTTTTAATTTAAAAATTTAAAAGACTCACGGAGTCAGTGCGTTGTGCGCTCATTGGCTGTAGAGGGCACGCGCGTCACCCGTACTGGGGGTGAATCCGTAGCCCGAATGCAGCGAAAGTTCCTCGTGCACTAAAAGTGCTACGGCGTGTCTGCGTGCTCCCAAATCCGTACTGAGGCGGTACTCACCACGTACGGATCCCCAAATTTTGCCCACGTTTTTGCAAGTAGACAGCACGCACTTGCATGTACGGCGGGTTGGGACCGTCGCTTAAGGCTGGCCGTTGTCCGCGTCGGCGATTGGTTGCTATTTAAAGCATACTGGGGAATCCGTTCCATTACATTCGTAAGCATGCATCCCTGTTGTTAATTTGAAAAACTGCGGAGTAAATTAAAATCGTCGCCGGAAATTTTGGTAGGAATGGGACAGTCATAAGGAACAGAACCCAATACAATTTCTGGAAAGTATAGAAATCGTTTCTTTTCGGCATAACATGACCAAATTGATTAAATTACATCAAAATGACTCGGGCGTGAGTTGGCTCAAGACAACAGCCGGCTCACTCCACAGATTTGCGTAGATTTCCTCAGGGTATTGTAACGTCGCTTGGCAGAGTGGAAATTCCCTGAGATCTCAGGATGTTGCAGTACAAGCCCCTGTAAATGTATCAGTATACGGGAGGGGATGGTGTACTGAATATACATAGGAGTCATAACTCGGTTAATAGATAATTTGCCGACGTGTCAAGGGTCTTGGGTTCAAATCCCCATAAGGACCAAACTTTTCCAACCGCATAAATGGTTCATAGGCAACACAATGTAATTTCAAGTCCTTTTATTATTCGCTTTCTCCTAAACAGGTAGAAAACAACGGGGTCGTTATGGTGAATTTCTACACACATCACATCAACTGCCCTCCTCTGAACAAAACTGACAATATAGATGAAGCGACTTTGGATCAAGTTATTGGTAAGGCCTTGCAAAATAATGTTTAAATTCTGTGGCAATGGAAACTTGTTTGGACTGGCGCGCCACTTACAAACGTCCTCTTTAAGGGGTTTCACCAAAGAAAAAATCCAAAAGATATCTGTTGTCAGTTGCACGATCGGGAATGCGCGTATAGGACCTGAAACAATCTGTGTACGATTTTGAGATACAGGAAAACTGAGAGAGGGAATCGGTACATACTTGCAGTGGGAGACTGTCTGAGTAAGTGGACGGGGCGTATCTGATACCAAAATACGGTGGTGGATACATTCGATCGTCAAGCAATCTGTATGCCGGTACGGTATGCCTGAATTCCTACGTACATTCTGACCGAGGGGGTAATTTCAAATTACAGGTTTTCCCACGAAATGTTTATTCAACATGGATCGAGAAGATGAGGGGGTAACATTAGGCGATCGACCGGAATTCTCAACTACACTGTAAAAACACTGAAAACCTAGCGGACCCTGAAAACCTAGCTACTGATAAATGACTAGAAATATAGTTACAATAGTGAATCTGACTCCGTCTGGTAGTTGTTTAAACTATATATCCGTTTGACGTTATAAATATTTTAGTCAAACTGACTAGACAGCTGGGTGCAACAGACTGAAAATCAGTTATTTTTGACTAAGTTGTTTTTAGAGTGTACACCAATGAGAGAAGAAACATGTTAAAAGACGTCGGCTGTCCAGTTTGTTATGGATTGGGTGTGACACAAAGAAGAATTACCGACAACAGGTGATCCATAAGAACAATGAAATGGCAACCCAAGACAGGAACATGATAAGGAGGCAAACCCAGAAAGAGACTGAGGGGTGACATTACCAAAATGGTTGGGGGACTTGGACAAGAATATCAAAGCAGAGAGCGTCCTGGAGCAGAGGGTTACATCACACAGTGGACACTGCATGGATGGCTTTGTCAAGATTATTGCACATTTAGCAAAATTGTGCACAAAAAACGGATGCTATACAGTTAATTTCAGCACTACAGCGGGTCAACTGAAATGTCCGCGGCTTGGTGTTTTTCGTTTCTTTTAAACCTTTTGTTGTTTCCATCTCTTCTCAGCTATAACATCTTTTGTTTTCCCAACAGTTTCGCATAACTTTATATCAAGTGCCTGCAGCTTGTTTATATATGTTGGACATAAAGGCCAATTTACATGATCAGACTTTTGTTCAAGAACTTCATCCAACATATCATGAACATATGAAAATGTTCAGGGGAAATGTTGTATCTTGTACATTGAAATTTGAACAAGCTTGAATATGTTGGACGGAAGCACTGAAAGTTCAATTTGTCCTTTCATTACAGAGCATATTGAGCACATTCGGAACATCAACAACGGAGCGGGGATCGATATTGTCGGCATTGGTTCAGATTATGATGGCGTCGATACGTAAGGACATGCACCTTTTGTGCAAATCATGGTCCGTGTGATATGGTTCTCAATAAGCATGCTTTAATTCACCCTTTTTGGGGGTGAGGAGCGGTTAAGGCGAGGGGTGTTTTTACTTATGGAGCCATGGATAAAAAAAATATTTACATGTTTCTGTTAAAAAACGATTACATGACATTGTCAAGGTACTTGTTACCTGTTTCTCTCTACCACTCACTAACCTTTTTCAAATATTTTAGTGACGTAATTTATTAATTTTGTGCAATTGTACTGTTTTTATATAAATATTTATTTTGTCAGTGTGAAACATATTTTTTATAAACCTGATTATGGTGATCTTACCAGATTGCCAACGGGGTTGGAGGATGTGTCCAAGTTCCCTGATCTGATAGCAGCTCTCATTGATGATCGAGGCTGGAGTGAACAGGATATCAAGAAGCTTCTGGGTGGCAATTTACTCCGGGTCTTCAGAGCTGTCGAAAAGGTACGAACAACCTGTTAACCATGGCTTGCATAGTCTAAAAATCGAAGTCGTTTTGACTAAAAAACATTAGTCCAGCAAGATGTCTGAAATGATCAATGGGTCATTCCGTGTCAACTCGGCCACCCATGTACATGACACCTCTCGGATTTTGCTGAAACTTTGTTCAAAAATACCTTAGGTTACCAAACGAAGAAACCCCAAGTATTAAATCAGTATCTTTAACTGTTTTTGCAGGCAATTTTTTTGACAATTGTGAATTGCTAAATGCAGTTCGTAGCATCTTTGAAGCCCCATAACTTCTTTTCTAATAGTGATAGAGAGCTAACATTTAGTTTGCTTGTAGACTTCTGCCCAGATTGCAAGATTCTGCAGTCTGAATCATCAAGTTGTATTATTTGAAGGAGAGGTGGACCCCAAAAATCATAATTTCTGTAGGGGCGCTGACTACGAACTGCATTGAGCTGGCTACGAAATGCATTGACCAATTCACATTTGTCAAAAAGGGTCCTGGCACTCAAATTTCAAGAGGACAGCCTGCAAAAACCGTTTAAAGATATTGAGCTAATACTTGGGATTTCTTCGTTTGGACAAATGTTCAGCAAAATCTGAGAGGTGTCATGTACGAGATATCTCAATATTGGCTGTTTTGACATGATGGAATGACCCCAATTTAAATTAGTCGGATGAGCCAATGGCTCACATACTCACAAGTCAAATACTAGTGAGGTTTCGGTGTGCACTGTTAGTGATTAGGACTATTATTAGGCAAATTGAAATCAGCGTAGACAAGAAAACTACACTTATTGTGTAAGCTTATGAGTAGACGCAGAATCCACTAAAAGGTCGTTTTATTTGTTTTTTTAAATTATTACCGCTTTCCTTTCTATCCTTTCATATAGCCTTTCTTCAGGTAAAAATCAATCAAAACGTGTTTACTCTTTATACAATATTTTTTTCTCGAATAAAACGATCTGCAGATGTTAAAGATTAGATGTGTGGGATTAAGAGTGGAAGTTGAAAATATGAACTTTATAATTCAAAATACACGCGTTTTATGACTCTCAAACACTTATATTCGATATTCCCCACTACCCTCCCCCCTCCCCTCCCCCTCCAAGAATACAATTAGAGTTGGGTCTTCCATTTACATGTACACTTGAAGACATAGGCCGTATAGCTCAGCTAAAGATGACATCTCGGAAGGATTGTTTACTTCGTTATGCCACTGTGCACATTTTTCCTTTCTTTTCTGTACGTCTGCAGGTCGGAGATGACAAGAAAAATGTTCCACCCCTTGACGAGACTTTTCCTCGTGATAATGTCTGGGAGATGAATAATACATGCAGAACCTATGTGTATAATGTCTAGAGAATTCAAACTTTTAATCTTTATAACAAGAAGTATAGCTCGAGTACATTCTTTTTTCTAAATCGGTATATAATGGACAAACTACCATACACGCTCGCCAGATGAGACATTATGCACTAAGTTTATGAAGCATGACATAAAAATCCTGCGTTTATAAAGAAAAACTTGAACTTTTCTCACTGCTAACATCATGTTTCCTCATCAAATGTAACCTTTCTGGGCATTACCATTACATTAGAAAGACTATAGTGGCGAACGTCTATATGGTATTTATGTTGTACGTTTATTGTAATAGGCACTCCTTTCAGAGGTGTTTGACTAAAGACGATGTAATAAAGGTGTGCCATGCAGTTAGTATTATGAATCTGTATTGTGAATGTGTTTTGTATATGTGTTTTGTTTCATTTTGGTGTCTGTTATGAAAAAAAAAGGATACAAAATTACTGCGAGATGGAGGAGCTGGAAAGTGGCGGTCGCATGAATAAAAAGTAGTATTTGCTTTTACTTCAATATTTGTAGTATTTACTACCATCCGTATGAATAAAAATGAGTAAAAGCGTTTACTTGAAAGTATTTTCTAAATGTTAAAAGTATTTACTTGTACCTGGAAAGCATTTGCTTTTCTTTTTAGCGTTTACTTAACTCCGTATGAATAAAAGGGGGCAGATACTACAAATTGCAAGTAATTACTTGTCCTTTTTCAAGGTAGCTCCAGAGCTACCTTAGGAATAGAGAAGTAAGGACTCAACGGGAGAAATGGCAGCGTTTATGAATGTTGTCCCTCGCCGGGGAAAGGTTTATGTCAACAGCACACTATTATGTGTCAATAATTTCACGAAAACGTCTTGCTTTGATTCTTGAGAACCAGAAGCGTGTCCTTCATCATGATGGTCAGAATCAACATCACTCATGGCTGACTTGTAGATTTTGGATTTAACTCTAACTTCTAACCTAATACTGCTTGTGTGACTCAGTGCGCGTGTGTGGAGTGTACGTGAATGGTTTTACAACACAAAGGAATTAGTTTTATTTCTTCAAAGTCATTCGGCCATACACGCAGCATGATTTGCAGAAGCATTTGCTACAAAGAATTAAGTGAGTGCTTTGCAGTAAAAGAATAAGATTATTCATACGGAATGTAGAAGATGCTTTTACTGAATGCTTCTACTTTGAAGTAAATTCTTTTACTTTTTGCTAATACTTCTTAGTATTTACTACTTTTTATTCATACGACCCAATATTCCGGCTCGCCTCTTCTCACCGCTTGTCGAGCGCACATCACCATACACTATGTCGTAGTCGTACCAATTTCGGCTAATGTCGCCGCAACTCGTGTGCCTCTCGTAGAATTATCGTACTGAGGTCGTAGCAAATCGGGGTTCGATGTCGATCGTAGTATGTCGGCGCAAATCGGCAGTTTTTTCAGGGACGCCGAAATGCGGCGACATAATTTTGTACGACATTTGTATACGACTACGTGCGAGCGAGTTTCGGCAGGAATTTCTTAGTCACCTCGCGATGACGGACCATTAGGTTTAGCCCTCGTGGAAAAGAGCATGATCCATGGGAAGATCTAGATCGAGGCGCCACCTTGGCAACTTTGGAAAATATACTCTTCCGAAAAAGAAACGCAATGGAGTACTAAAGAGAAAACCTCACCCTTTGTGTGTTGCCAAGGTACATGGGTGCACACTAAAGCCACATATCGTGCTGCATATGAAAACCAGTAAATTGTTTCCCTGTGTTTTAGCAATGGACGTTGAGACTCATTTACCCTGGCAATTGACGTATATATAGTGGTCTATTCTCCTAAAATATCAATTCTTGATCAGAACAGATGTTTGCTGAATACAGTGTACTTATAGATAAGAAGGCACTGATCGACTTTGGAATCGCTTAGCGGTTCTGCTTTAGTGGTTTCGCCCTGTTTGAACAAAGTATTTCCCACTGCAATGTAATGTGACATTTCGTATTTCTTGAAGAATTCTGTAGGTTCACGGGAAACTGTTTTTGTTTAGATTTTAACATGATTAAACCTGCGTGAGTAGAGCTGACCTCTTGATCCGCGCGTCTTAAAAAAGTGCAGGTTCTCATGAGCACTTTAGGCACAGAGTGGCGCACACTGCCTCGGCGGCTCTTACTGAGGCTGTTGCAATAAGCCTTTTTCAAAGAGGTGTTCATACAGGTTACTGACTGATAAAATAAGACACATCTATCAGCCTCCTCGATCTTTAGGTCAGAGTATGATTTGCGGGGTTTTTTACCGTATAATTCGAAGTCAGATATTTACATTAAAAGCCAAAAAGCGCCATAATTTATTTTGCGATGGTAACAAAATAATGGAATAGTAACTCCCATTTCAAATGCAAGAAGTGCACGATTAGTAACTGGCCATAAAATATTAAACTTTGCCCCTCTTTGAGTACGTGAACTTGCGCAAAGTTAACGCTCAGCTTTCGACGCCATTAGAACAAATAAAGCAAGTGGTTTAACACAAACTGAGTATATAACGACACTATTGGAAGATTCGGAAAGAACCGAGCCTTTAATTTGTCAGCAGTCCAGAATGGATCTAACTAGGAAACACTACATCGGCATCTTGGTGGGAGCGATTCTGGTTGTACTTGTGGCCGTGGCTATCGCCGTGCCTGTAGCTCTCAGCAATCGGGAGTCTGATACTGAGAAAATCGGGACGACCCCTACGAGCATGGATCTCGCCCGTCGGTATATGAAGGAGACGCCCCTTATAGACGGGTAAGCCCTGACAATACTCTTGCCAACATGTGCTAAATAACCAATTTAATGAGCCCTGTAATGGTCAGTCAATTCAGGCTCATTATTTGCAATATACTCAGGATTGTTACACTAATAAGACATTGCATGTGTTAATCATGTTAATTGTGATTTAAAATCGAAACGAAACAACCTTTTTTACATTTTCAATTCTTTTTTGTTTGCGTTTGTGTAATGTCACTTTTGATACCCACCAAGAAAAAGCAAGGAGACAATATTACACGTAAAATTGTGGCAAACCAGTGAAACCACTGCAGTTTCCACCTTTTTCTCCTTGACTGAGAAGAACGTTTAGTACAAGGAATAGCAAAAACGGCCCCAAAAGTTTCAAAGACTGAAGAAAACAGAAGAAATATTTGACTTGTGCATGCACAAACCGACGGACCAGTCTGGGACCGGCTTCCTCTTTCGCCATGTGAAGGACTTAGCATGCGTGAAAGCGCAGCTCTCCTGGCTGGCTACGAATAAATACATGTACTCTGTCACTGTGTGTAAACAGTGTACTATGCATTATTACGAGCTTGCAGTGTTTTATGAAGGACAGTTCCTTTCAAGTGCGTCACGCACCTACAATGCATTATGTATGCTGACTTAAAGGCTCATTGTATCATTTGCAGTGACCCAATTTTGTTTTTCATGAGTTGACAAGAAAAACCTTACCCAAAGTGTTGATAGCAATGGTAACAAACACCACATTTTATTTCCATCCAAAATGGTATTTCATGTCTGAAATTGACAACCGAATGTGGTTAAAAAAACAAAAGGTTTTCTGCATCTAAGTAGCTAAAATTTCTTCAGCCTAGTTTACCAACATTCTTCCTTAGATATGTTACACTCTTATTCCACGAATCTGTAAAAGGTTTTATCTTGCAAAACACACAGGGCCTTTAACTGGCAGAACCCACCAATCTGAGACCGCGATTCGATGATGGCTAAAACGAACAAAACTGTCGTAATGTTTTGAGTGATGGTTTGAAAATTGCAATCAAAGACTTAAAGATATAAAACCAGCAGTCTCAAAAGGAAGAGAAAATTAAAAAAAATTAGAAACCGTTTTTGACTCTTTACTGTCGTCAAAGCTACACACGGGTTTATAAACTATCGCCGACTATATTTTGATACCATTTCAACTCATTCACATTTTTATCCATATACTTTTGTGACCTGAGCGTTACTTTTTTGCTATAGATGCAAGTGTCCCGTTGCCGTGCAAGAGATTCGCAGGTCGGCATGGGGGCAGTTTTACACCTACATGTATATACTTAGCACCCACTCCAGTTTATTGCCGATGGTTTGGTGCTATATCTGGGTGTAAATAACCCACAATCAACATTCAAACTTGATAAAACCGTAAAGGGTTTTAGTATTGCCCGCATTTTGACAAGATTAAATCAATAAAACAAACAATAGAAAGATAATGTTAACAAATGGTTTAAGTTCAACTCCCAGTAATAACAAAATAGCGCTGCACGAAAAAAAAAACCTTAAACAGTAAACAAATATATTGGGTTTTGTTTCACTGTTTGAAGGTAATGTACAACTTTAGTAAACAAACAAAATGAAACAAGTGCAATGAAGATATGATGGGTTGGCCTCATTGTCGAGTGGTTACGGTCGTTGATTCGCAACACTTGGGTGGATACTTGGTGTTGTGGGTTCGAACCTTGATCGTGGTACATGTGCCCTTGAGCAAGGCACTTAACCAGAATTCCTCTGTCACAGTTTACCCACTCGTGCCTCAATGCTAGAACGGCATGGATGCCGCGGCTCTGGTCCATGGCTAGGGTAGGTCGGGGGAACGAGCTGGCCAATGGCATGTTACTCTGTCACTAATCCATAATTGTTTCGTCTCGAAACTCATTCACAACATTTGACATGTCTTGGTTGTATGGTCAAGAAATTTTGTTTGACTGTTTCCAGAAACAAAGAAGTTATTAAGACTAAAAAGTAGGAAATGTTTACACGTAGTATTATCATTGTCGCCGGGCGCATGCAGTTTAAAGACAGATTACATCATTGGAAAACTTAAAGGTAGAGTACATCATTTGCAGTGACCCCATTTTATTCCTACCAAAATGGTATTTTGTCTGAAAAATTAACAACTGAAGGTGGTTTTAAAAAAAGGTCCTTTGCAAAAGACTTGTTTACCATTTAACCCAACACAAAAACCATGCATGGATTTTTCTAGTTTTCAGGAGTTTATTTCACAAACATAGGAAAAGGTCTTAGCGATAGGAGTTGACTGTGCTTAAGTCCTACAATAGGACTTAAGAACCCCTAAGATGAATCTTAGGACGTTTGTGAAACGAACCCCAGAAGTATTCATAAATACAGTTTACGCATCCCTATTGGCTGAAACCACATAAAGACACAGTCAAGGCGGATACACACTATCGCGGAAAAATCACACTTTCGCGCTGCGCTCACCGCATTGCATGAGCTCCCAATCGCCGATTATTCCAAAATAGAAAATTCCACTCTGGTAACTTGGGGCTTCTCTGATACCTCATTGGCTGCGCGTTGGAAAGGTCAGCGCACCGCGGTCAAAGTTAAACAAATTTGAACTTTGACCCAGCTCAAAAGTTTTGCGCGTCGCGATAGGCCGCGCACAAGCGGCAAACCAGTTTGTGTACAAACCAATGGAACAGTGTGATTTTTCCGCGATAGTGTGAACTCCCCTTTAAGCCCAATTCATACTCGCTCGGCGACCTACATGCGGAACGGATATTTTGTCCGCCGCAGTTGCGGCGAGTGAGTAGGGTCAAACAAGTTCAACAGTGCGCGGTCAGTCCGCTTCTGAGCGGACGGGTCGTTTCCACCTGTTTCTATGCGCGCGCTCTGAATTAAAACGCGCATACAAAGTGCGCCGCAGAGCCTGTTTATACCTCGGCGACTACTATGCGCAAAGCGGATTTGTATGATCGCGTGAAAACTCTGCGGCGACTACACTCGGCGAGTGTGCGGCGAGTGAGTTCGGCGGAGAAGTATGAACCTAGCTTTACGCGTAAAGCCCAATTCATACTCGCTCGGCGACCTACGTGCGGAACGGAAATTTTGTCCGCCGAGTAGGGTCAAACGAGTTCAACAGTGCGCGGTCAGTATTAACTCTGCAGCGACTACACTCGGCGAAAGTGCGGCGAGTATGCGGCGAGTGAGTTCGGCGGAGAAGTAT
The DNA here is from genome assembly GCA_037783545.1 of Henricia sp. BOLD:AAB3569. Classification (NCBI taxonomy): domain Eukaryota; kingdom Metazoa; phylum Echinodermata; class Asteroidea; order Spinulosida; family Echinasteridae; genus Henricia; species Henricia sp. BOLD:AAB3569. The sequence goes on from JBBELK010000888.1 coordinate 793,687, forward strand.
GAACCTAGCTTAACGCGCGCGATCGAACAAAAACATATCGACGCACAGTTGTACGAACGCGGTATTGACACTGTGGGTGTAGAAAGTGAATGCAAAACTTGGCAAAACGACGAGCTAATTTTGGTGAGTTTTACCGATTTACGCAAAAAGGTATTTATGAATGGGATTAAAAGTACTAGGTTTGGTAAGTTTTAAACAATCCGTTTGGAACCGGCTAGGGTTCCAAACGGTACCGCCCCTGGGGCGGTATTCACAAAACTCAATCTAAGCGGGGTACTTAAGTCTGTCTTAAATCTAAGCACCCCGCTAAGATAAGTGGGGCACTCAACTTTGTATTCACAAAAGATTTAAGCGCCCCGCTTACCTTAGTAGTGTACTTAATCAATCAGTGCACGCAAAACCCTGTCACGTCATAATGTCTCTGTAATCAAAGCAGCGCAGACCACGCGCTGACGTTTCAAAAACATTCGATTACTACGCGCGTGCATCATACGCGCACACTACGCGCGTGTCGTGCACATACGCGTGCACGTACCACAAGTAGACGACGTACGTTGTGCTATGCGGTATGGTTGTCAATAGTGGCGAACAAAGACGAATAGACCGTATTCCTGAACGCGTGAGGGCGCTCGAACAAGGTGATTTGGGGGAAAATGTCCATAGACGACAGTAGAAAAGTGGGGGTACGTGCATACGTACGTGGGGAAAAGTCGCGTACGTGGAGCGCGCAGACCTGTGTCGCGCGCACAGATTTCCATTCAAAATAAACGTTTGGAAGGCGTGTGCGCGTAGCGTGTTTTGTGTTCGAACATAACGCACGATGGGCGCGGACCACTTGACAGCGCCCTCCACGTTCAGGAATACGGCCTATTAAGCCCGGTTCATACTTCATGCGAACGCGAACGCGAATGCGAATTTGACGTCACAACGATTGTTTCGCGCAGCGAATTCGCAAAAAGTTGAACTAGTTTCAACTTGCGCGAATGTTCGCCGCGAAAAGTTTGACGTCACATTGACGTGAGATTCGCGTTCGCGTTTGCTTTCGCGTGAAGTATGAACCGGGCTTAACGAAGGCTTTTTAAAGGCCCAGTGGATCATTTGCAATGACCCCAAAAAGAAATCGACGAGTTTACAGGGGAAAAGTTCTGAAAGTAAAGATTGAATTAATAGCAACTACCCAATGAAAGGTTTCCGCTCAAAATGATATAATTTTACCAGAAAATAATCCGTAAAGATGAAATTATTTAGATCGTTTGCAAACGATTTACTTATTTTTGGTTCGCATCTACGCGGTCCAAAATGCATGGGTGCTGTGTACTGCGTGTGCGTGTAGGGCAATGATGGCCCGCGCCTTCGGCTAATTGGGCCATTATCAGTGCCCTGGGGCGGTATTCACAAAACGACTTAAGTCATGAAATTTAAGCGCCCGTATAAATTCTAGACTTAAGTCAAATCATAAAGTTAAGTGGTATTCACAGCGCGTTTTCTTTTAGTGCCCCGCTTATTTTTGAGACTTAAACTTAAGTGTGGTCTGACCTGTCTTAAGTGCATTTAACGCTGGGTCAACTGTCATTAATTGCATTGTTTTTCTTCCCAGTGTGTTATCGAAAAACGGCTATATGATTGATTAGAGAATGCTAAACAATTTAGACTTTGGAAGATTACAACAGATTTCAATTTCTATTCTTACTGACCTTAAAGGGGCTATGTCACGGTTTGCGCATGCGCCAAATCCTTTCATATTTTGACATACGTGCGGGCTCAGATGAATGTAGTGCAATTTCGTTACACAACGCCATTAGTGCGTGTGCTAAAGTTGTGTACATCGTGTACTTTGCACGTCCCGCATGGGCAGTGTGTTTGTTTATGAGTGTTTACAATACGCAGAATTCAACTACATTGTGCATCGTGTGCGCGCATTTGTTCGATTTGGCATCGCGCGCGCGCGATTGCTCGATCAAAACAAAATCGTACAGCGGTGGCGGCCACTGTGTCTTTCCAAGGACAGAAGGTATGCTGTAAAATTGCTGTCAGGACCAAATAAGCATGTCAGTTTTTATGGGAAACAAGGTTAAGTAAATTGCTGTATCCAACCATGTCATTCATATCATTCGATGCCGTTTCTGTCATGTTTTGTCGAGTTTATTGATGGGATGAAAAAACTCTTTTTAACGACGGCCGCGCACACACGGTGATGTCGATGTTTGGCGGCTTAAAAATACGGCAAACAGTGCGATTCCAAGTAAAAAGTAATGCATCAGGACATCCTGGACGTTGACAAGTACACCACTGCCAAAACTTGAAAAAGTTCGCCACACTTTTTCAAGTTTTGCAGCGCATGCGCAAACCGTGACATAGCCCCTTTAAAAAGCCTTCGTTTTCCGTCTTTGTTCGCCACTGACCATTGACTACCGCATAGCACAACATAATGTCGTCTACTTGTGGTACGTGCACTTATATGTGTACGACACGCGTGTTATGTGCGCGTATGATGCACGCGCGTAGTAATCGAATGTTTTTGAAACGTCCGCGCGTGGTCTGCGCTGCTTTGATTGCAGAGACATTATGATGTGACAGAGTTAAGCGTGCACTGATTGATTAAGTACACCACTAAGGTAAGCGGGGCGCTGAAATCTTTTGTGAATACGAAGTTGAGTGCCCCACTTATCTTAGCGGGGTGCTTAGATTTAAGACAGACTTAAGTACCCCGCTTAGATTGAGTTTTGTGAATACCAACCCAGGACCCTATGCGGTTTTAAACGTATGTTTAAAACTGGCCAAACCTACTTTTAATCCCTAATTACTGCACCTATGTGGCTGAAATATATACAGGGCAGTTTTATCAACATGGGCTTCTAATCACGAGTGGAAATAATGCCCCTTTTTAGCAGTTTACCAATCATGTGTTTTACCTTTAAAAACAGGAACAACAGCTGCATTACATAACTAAAGAATAATGTTGATAAACTGCCTTGTAGAAATTGTAGCCCCACAGGTGCATTAATACTTCAGAAAACCTGAAAAATCCATGCATATTTTTGCATAAAAAAATAATAATAATAAAACATTCAGTTCGCATTATTTCTCCAACAAAGGTACCATTTTACACGGCTTTAAAGCCATGCCCGGAACCAATTCTTACACGTATACAGCTTTTATATTTTGCCAGGCATAACGATTTACCATGGCAACTGAAAAGGCTATACAACAACCAACTAGAACGGATAGATCTCAGCGGGTCGACATCACTGCACACTGACATACCGCGACTGCGGCAGGGCATGGTCGGAGGTCAGGTGGGTGGGGCTACTGATCCTTCCTTGCTTTCTGATTGGTAGATTGCATGCATATTAATGTTTCTTATTGACAGGCCCAACATCATCATGTGTAAAATCATTACTTTCGGACCTCAATAGGCTTCCGAAGTGAATACGTCATCTTTTGTTGGTTGCCTATCACTGAACCGTGTCCCTGTGCTTTTGCAATGGTACTTTTTTCGACGGCCATGTTAGTTCAGAGCCAATTGCCATGGCAACCCACGTCAAACTTGGGCTGTCTATTGCTACAAAGCCGAGTCATGAATCAGCCAAGTTGTGTGTTGCCAAGGTTACTAGGTCTACAAGTGAACTGTTTTCCTGTGTTTTAGCAATGGACGTTCAGATTACCAGCGAATGTTGAGAACCAGATACCCTAGCAACTGACGTCACACTTCATTAGTCTATGGCGTCAATGATTTAGGTTTGAAGTCTGAATGGGGTTTAATGCAAATCTCACCAGTGTTTGTGAGAATAAGCGTTTTGCGTGTAACGCTTGCATAATGGCTGACGCCATGGATGTATTCAATTTTAAATGCAGGTGCAGTTTAGAAAGTCCACATACTATGCTGTTGTTACTACGTGGTGCACGCCGTTACCTATCAACCAACAGTTTGGCTGCTTTATGCCCTTTTCTCCTAGGCATATACCAAAAAGAGTTTTCTCCCCAATGACATGGAACTTATACATTTGTTTCCCCACTGAGTTATTACATTTTCATCCTATATCCTTTTTGTAGTTTTGGGCTGCCTACACAAGGTGCGCATCGGAGTACAAAGATTCTATTCTACACATTTTGGAACAGATTGACGTCATCAAACGTATGTGCGACAAGTACCCGGACGATTTTCAGTTTGTAACTACAGCCGACGGTAGGTGACATTTCGATACTCAATACTCCGAAACCAGTAGTATCGGTATCGACTTATTGTTGGATAGCTCGCTATTGGTACTTCAAATCGATACCAAATATCGATATTACAAAGTATTCGAATGAATATCCTTTTGCGTTAAATTTAAACCGTTTCCGAAACACTTCGGAAACGGCATCCTTTCAGTAGAAACGGCCTTAAAGGCACAGGCTCGTCAGCACTGGCAATGCGCACGCGCCAAACTCGTGCCACAAAATACGCAGCTCCATTAGCTTATATTTCAGACGAACAAAAGGTCCTTAGACCTATATACCACAGACCCAACATCCAAGAGTTTCTGTCAGATACTGTTTAGGAATTAGTGTTTCCTAAGAAAAAAATTATATAGTTTCACATCTAGAAGGTAGGATCAAGACACCCCGTGATAAGTAATCAAATAATGACTACATAAAGAACATAGAATGACGACATCCCGTGATAATTTATCAAGAAACGAATTTTCTCGGGATGTCGCCATCGTACGTTATAGATGTCGTCATCCCGTGATAAATTATATCAGTTTGTCGCCATCCTACATTGTGGATGTCATCATCCTATGATAAATTATCTTAGAATGTCATCATCTTATGTTCTTTATGCTTATGAGGTAGTCAGCGACTTTGTCTTCCTGGGAGCTGTGGTAATACCCCAGTCACATTTCCAAACCGATGTCTTCCCGGGTAGTTTAGGGGCTGTTTTTTGGCACTTTCGGGCGGCTGCCGGGCTATTTTTTGCTTCGGGCGGGCCCCCGGTTCATTTTAATTCGCACTTAAAATCAACTCGGGGTCCGGCGAAAAATACAAGCCGGATCCAAGCCGTAACCTAATCGTAAAAACATCGACAGGGCCCCCGCCGGTGCCAGGCCGGGCACCTGCTACATCGGGCGGGCCCCGTGCCAAATTTGTGACGACACAGACGATGTTTATATCGGGCAGGCGCCGGCCGGGGCCCAGCCGGGCACCTGCCGGACGCCGATTAGACATCGGCGGGGCCCCGGCCGGGTTCACGGGCGCCGGCCGGCACCGAGCGTGGCCCAGCCTGCAGGGGATAAAAGGAACTCGACAGGGACCCTACTCCCTACAGCTGCCCGGCCTGGCTGTGAGAATCGGCCGGCACCCTGCCGGATGCCGCAGGGGTCCCCCGGGATACTGCCAGGGCATCTGGCGGGTGCCTGCCGGACACCGACCGATAAACGGGCCAAAAATTTCGCCCGAGTGCCCGCCGGCAAATATACATTCTGACTGTGGAGCCCGGTGTCCCCCCGACTTCAGAGCCCGGCCGGGGCCTAGATCGGTTACATCGCCCCCGGGACTCCTTGGAAATGTGACTTAGGCATAAACAGGGACAGTGACTGCTCTAAGGAGATCCGTAGGCGCATAACTCTATAGGCCGGGCTGCCATGACCAAGTTATCACCACTAATACCCCAGTCACAATTAGCTTGCGACGGGTTTCTAGGCATTTTCGGCCGGGGCCCCACGGGACTCCTGCGGCTGCCGGGTCATTTTTTGGCATCGCGCGGGCATCGAGTTACTTTTAACTCGGACTTAAAACCTGGTGCGGCGTTTCGCATCGCAAACTGATCGCCAATAAATCGGTCGATGCCTGGCCGATGTCCGGCAGGGCATCGCAGGGCATCGCACACATCGGGCGGGCTCCGGGCAAAATTGTTGACAACCCAGACAATCCATATATCGGCCAGGCGCCGCCCAGACGCCGGCCGGGCCCTGCCCGGCGTCCGGCCGACTTGGCGGCGCCCGGCCGGAAATCGGCCAGATATCGGCTGGGGTATCGCAGTGACATAGGCAGGACATCGGCAGGACATCGGACGAGTGCCTGCCGGACACCGGCCGATAAACGGGCCAAGAAATCGACCCCATTCCGTCATGGCAGCGTGCGGGGCACTTTTAATTGTGACTGTGACCGCCCAATCGCGCGATCTTTCGCCGACCTCTACACGCCGGCCGATGCCTATCAATCGCACACGCCGCCGGGCCTCCGCTTTAATTGTGACTTAGGTATGATGAAGGATGGCAAATAAGTCTTGGGACCAAGGTGAAGATGGTGGAGACTCTGGTTTCCACCGTGTTCCTGTATGGCGCAGAAAGCTGGACAATCAAGAAAGCGGACAAGCGACGCATCGATGCTTTTGAGATGTGGTGCTGGCACCGTATGCTGAGAATTCCGTGGACCGAAAGAACGTCCAACCGCACGGTTCTGCATCTGGCAAAACCCTCGCTTCCTTTGGAAGCCCGGGTTGTCAAGTCCCAGCTACTCTACTTTGGACATTGCATGCGTCACAATGGCAGTTTGGAGAAATCATTCATACTAGGAAGTACCGGAGGGACAAGAAGGGGTCGACAAAGAACCAGATGGATGTCAGGAATAACTGAATCAACAAACTTAACTCTATCAGAACTGGGCTGCGTTCCAAACACGCGAACGTTGCCAACGTTCGCCACTGGTTACAATGCTTTTGTGCACTCGTCTATGGAAAGCCGGGTACCGGTTGTTGGCGAACGATGAAAACGTTTGCAATGTTCGCGTGTTTGGAACGCAGCCCTGGTCAGGACTGCAGAAGATCATGCGGCCTGGAGGGAGCTTGGCCACAGAGTCGTCAGGAGTCGTACGCGACTCGATGGCACCCTTTGATGATGATGTCGTCATCAGGTTTTATAATTCCGTGATAATTATCTCGATATGTCGTCATTCTACATTCTGTATGTTGTCTTCCTGAGATAATCATCAATGGATGACGACATTTTGCACTGAATATGTTGTCATCTTGTGATAAATTATCACGGAATCTCAACAAGTTGGAAGGCACTTCGTATAAACTCCGTATCACAGCTCTGTTTTTCTTTATTTCAGGCATCGTGGATGCTCACAGCAAGGGCAAAATCGCATCTTTGATTGGGGTCGAAGGAGGTCACAACATTGACAGCAATCTCGCCGTACTGCGCATGCTCTATGAGCTAGGCACGAGGTACATGACTATCACACATAGCTGCAACACGCCTTGGTAAGTCACGTGTCCAAATAACATCCAAAACATGTCGATTGTACGTCACAACGCACGTACAATATATCAATGCACAGACACAGTGTATAGTTTGTGAATCTTTTTAACGCTTTGTCAAACGGGGGTTTCCGAAACCGCTTCCGAAATATCGCTTGGGTTGACGAGGCAACTGATATTAAGTGCCGTGCCTTGCCCATGGACACAGACACGTTGGTCATAGTGGGGCTTGAACACGTTGGTCATAGAGGGCTGACAATTATGTAAACTAGTTACATGTAGTTGGTTTGGGCCTGACACAAATAATCGCCCAAAAACGTCCAGCGGGATTTTGGCTGGTTGGTTTGGGCTTGACATAAATTGTTTTCCCTCTAATAACAGAGGATTAAAGGCACAGGCTCGTCAGCAATGACATAAATTGTTTCCCCGAACGATCGACACTGAGGGATGAAGTTATCTTGGCCGGTTGGTTTGGGCTTGACATGAATTGTTTCTCTTAAATGACACTGTTTTTTGGCATGACACTGTATTGTCAGTAGGCTTTGTGGCAGGTTACTTGTTCGGTTTTGACCTGTTAGGTGTTAAACAGCTAGAATCCCCCCTTCCACATGTTTTAAAGTTTTTCTGTTTATCATGGAGGTGTATGTGTCTACAACACCATCACAACTTGTTTTTCACAAAAAATCGACAGGCTTTTGCTTAAAACGTAAAGCAGTTCCGACCCTCTTCACCCGAAATTCTGAAACGCTCGAGGTCACTTGGTCTGTTTATCAACAGGGTTTTGACGTCATCCTGAGAAACATACAAAACGGCCTGTGCAGTATTGAATGGAAAATACACGGAGTGAATGTTTATCATGCCTGTTTTGTCCTTGTAATTCAAAATACAAACGTGAAAAACACTTCATGTAATATGACAACAATCTACTATTACCTGTTTTGTGAAAAAACGGTGAAATTGTGGCTCACAATGAAGTTCTTTTGAAGTAAATACTGGTGCATTGCGACGGGCGGTTGTCACGGAACGAACGGCTCTTTTTTTTTCCATAGTGTCTGGTAAAACATACAACCACGCAGCTACTGGGCATATATCTGGCTTTTTGGACCAACAAAATTCTTCAAAAAACACCATCTAACAGAGACGGTTTTACAAGTTTTTTGCGTGTAAACGTATGGAGCTAACAATCGTGTTGACTTCTCTTTCTCAGGATTGCGTCACGGGGTCACGCGCATATCATGAATACCTAATGAGCGTTTCAGAAATCGGCGCACTTTTGCTTGCAATTTATCCACTTAAAACGACAATTAAAAATTAATGAAAATCCACGTCGGCAAGAGGGATGTTTGGACTATCAAAAAAAGCCTAAATGCTGGATTTTCGTCAAGGGGGGATTCTTCCTCTTTAACCAATTTAGCTGTCGAACAAGAATTAAAAAGAGTGGTACTGGTTGTGCTCACGATTATAAAACAAGATGCTTGTAGACTTTGAGAATGTAAAAAATGGAGAAGAAATAAAAGTGGAGCCTCGTTTATTTTAATTTGTTTGTTCATAAACCATCGAACCAACCTCTCAATTAAAATTGTACATTGTAATTCTCAAAACTTTGTCCATTGTTTTCTGTGTCACTTTCACCTTTACTTTCCACTCGTGTTAACAGGAAGGAAAAAAAAAAAGAAAAAAAAGAGTGGTACTGGTTATGCTCACGATTATAAAACAAGATGCTTGTAAACTTTGAGAATGTAAAAAAATAAAAGAAATAAGTGGAAATAAAAGAGAAGAAATAAAGGTGGAGACAAGGACAAATAATCTTCGATCGTGTGTCCTTGTACAAGTCCACTTACTATACTGTTGTTGCTACGTGGTGCACGCCATTGCCAAGCAACCAACAGTCTCATTGCTTTATGCCATTCTCCCCTACAGTGATGAACACAGTATTGATTCTGTAATTTACACCTGCCGCATGCACCCCTTAAACAATTAATCTGGTCAAATGGATACAAAGTGTTCATGTAAAAGGAAGCACGTTATGCTATTCATACGAAACGCGCAAAAGGTTGCGTCCCGAAATTACTCACAAGTCAAAGTATATACGCTAGGTAGATGACTTGATCGCTTTCCATTGACTCGTGTGTAATTTTAAGATACGCTCAACATATTGCTCTAAGAAGGAACACAATTTTTGCTTATGATTTGTTTTAGGGCAGACAATTGGAAAGAGGACAAGGAGCCTACAGATTCCCAACTGGATGGTTTGTCACAATTTGGACAGGTACAGGCCTACGTACACTATTACCTACAAAATACAGATGTATTACATTAGTCGATTACCGTATTTCCTCTGTTTTTAGCAGTTCTGTATCGAGTTTCGAGTCCCTTGAACGGTGAGTGACATCCATTGCTCGAGGGACTGTGGTCGAACTGTGGTTGTGTTTAACCATATACACTGCACTGATCAAAGACCCATGCATCGTTGCACCAACGATCTTTGACACAATAGCCTGGGACACCCTGGCTAAGTCCCGTGCAACCCCCGAGCCCCCGCACAATGTTGGGTTGCTGGGGTGCGCGCCACCGAAATCTGCAGCAGTCAGCGTCAACATTGAACGGGGGAGCGGGGTACGGGATTGACGGTACTGTTTTGAGCAGTACATAGGGATTTGGCGTATTAATCATGTTTGGAGAGCGAGACACTTTTATCAAAGTGTCTATCTTGTACAATAAGCAATGACGGGGTGACAAATTTCCTGCCGTATTTGACATTAGTTTATTTTGTGTAAAACAGACAATTTATGGAGGCCTGCCGGTCTGAATTTGCCCTGGGAAATCGGGATCAAGCTTTCAATGGGACTTACAAGTGCACTCACCATGTTATTCTGGCTCTGTTTGAAGGGGGAACTTGTGGGAGTTTACACTTTTGGCAGAAAAATTTAAGAATATACATGTAATTTAAATATATATACATATACCTTTGACCACAGACAGTTATCAAGGAGATGAACCGACTGGGGATGCTAATCGATCTCTCCCACGTCTCAGTGGCAACAATGAGTGACGTCTTGGATATAAGCGAAGCTCCGGTCATATACAGTCACTCCTCCGCTTTTTCGATTTGCGGGTCCTATCGTAATGTACCCGATAATGTTCTAAGTCGAATTGTAAGTTTCAAGCCTGCTTTCTAAATGTATTTTGGTACCTTTTATCACGATGAGGTCAGATTTGTAGACTACCCGAGATTATCTGGATAGTTTACACAGCCGGCCTCGGGTAATCGGATCTTCCCCTTTTCGGCGGCCCATGCAATCGCTCAACCCAAATACCATCGCCAGTTAGCAAGGTACTTTAAAGATGGACTTCACAAACATTTGCTCATCGCAATGCATCTGTTTTGCAATGAAATTCAATCGCTAAGAGTAAGAGATCGGTAAGCATAGAAATGACATCGTAAAATCAAACCACGGACCTTGTGTTAGTTTCATTTGTCTAAACGTTTGTTTGGCATCGCATTTATTCAAAAACCCAACTTACTGGCAGTTTATAATTCCACTTCCGTTAACCAAGATTCATCTTTAGAGATGGACCAGCCGGTTTTTCACAACGGCGTCGTTAGAGGGTGTGTGTGTGGGAGGAGGGGGTATATCATCCCTCTCCATCTCATTCTGTCTTCTGCATCTTCCTCTGTACCACCCGCACGTCCCCCTCACCACACCCATAAACCTCCTCCCCTGCCTTCCTCTTCTCCTCCTGCCTGCCAGCTCTCACCCCCCCCCCCCAGCATTCTTCTCCCGACATACCCAACATCCCTATCTGCATCTTCCTCTGTCACACCAACCACTCTCATGTCGCCCCTCATGACATCCATAAACCTCCTCCTTGGCCTTCCTCCTCTCCCTCCTGCCTGCCAGCTCCATCCCAACCATTCTTCTCCCGATATACCCCACATCCCTTCCCTGCATCTTCCTTTGTCACACTAACCACCAGCATGTTCCCCTCACCACATCCATAAACCTCCTCCTTGGCCTTCCTCTTCCCCTCCTGCCTCCCAGCTCCATTCCAAGCATTCTTCTCCCGATATACCCCACATCTCTCCTCTGCATCTTCCTCTGTCACACCATTAACCACTCGAATGTCCCCCTCAGCACATCCATAAACCTCCTCCCCGCCCTTCCTCCTCTCCCTCCTGCCTCCCAGCTCCATCCCCAACATTTTGTCTCCCGATATACCCCACATCCTGCCTCTGTACATGCCCAAACCATCTTAACCTCGCTACTCTCACGGGATGGTTCAGTATGGGGCTAATGTGTATTCATGTAATTTCCGTTTATTTTGTACATGCTTTCTCCTAAACAGGTAGATAACAAGGGGGTCGTCATGGTGAATTTCTACACAAAGTACATAAACTGTCCCCCTATGAACAAAACCGGCAATGTAGATGAAGCAACATTGGAACAAGTCATTGGTAAGGCCATGCAAACATTCCGTTTGAATGTTTTTGTTTACAGGGGGAGGGGTCACACTTTAACTAACGCGGACTTTAATCAATAAAAAACCTCAATAAACTATTTCAGTTTATTATTTTTTTTATCAGGGACAGTTTCACAGTGAGAAACTGCGAGCGAGAAATTGCGAGAGAGCGAGCGGAAACGTACAATTACTTTTTTAAAAACTATAATGCACCTATCAATTGTTTCCCCCCCCCCCCCCCCCCTAACCCTGGTGGGGATTTTGTCACGCAAAAAGTGACAATCCCCACCTCTTAGGTGGGGTAGCCCGGTGGGAGAGGGGTCGGGGATACAATTGATAGGTGCATAATAGGCTTATTAAATGACGTCATTATGTGTGCTCTCCCGTGCGCCCTAAAATCGTCTGACTATTAATTTCTGCTTAAATGAAAAGCTCACATCATGTAAACAAAACGTAACGTCATTATGACGTTATTTTATTGTCAAAAGACATAAAAAACCTATGCTGGCAAACGGCTCTTCGCAGGTACAGGTACATGTATGTGCATCGTTTAAAAACTCCAGTGTATTGGTCTTGATACCAATTGGTATCAGTGCAATAATTTCACCTTTGTAACTTTCTAAGTTTATAAAAGAGTAAGACGTCATTTGTTATTTCCATCTCTTGTTGTAGCACAAATGCGTCTCGTTTTCCCAAACCGTTTCACACAACTGATGTTATCAACTGTACGCTGGACTTGATGCAAACAAAAGGCGTGTATACTGAGGCACTGAATTATACATGGAAGTTACATTTCACTTTTCCTTTCATTGCAGAGCACATTGAGCACATTCGGAACATCAGCAACGGAGCGGGGATCGATATTGTCGGTCTAGGTTCTGATTACGACGGCGTCGGGACGTAAGGACACACTATTTGGCATTTTCAAGCTTGACTCTTATAGGACTATATCTTTGACATTTACTCTCAGGAATGGCAAGGTTCCGTGTTCAATACACCGGATAGTGTGGGAGGAGAGCGTCGAGGGTGTTGCACACGTGTTACATACTCTGTATGAAGCCATGTTTAAAACAGATCACAAGTAAAGGAAATACAAAAATGAGGAATGTCCCCAAATACAAAAAAAATAGTCAAAATCGATTTGGGGTTTCTTCCCACATTTTTTGATAGCCAGACACCAAATATTCAACATAGATGTGTAATTTTGCAAACAAATCTTCAAGGAAGATGTTTAAGACGAGGATTTTGAAGTGTATTTGTGCAGTGTTATAGTGGTATGGCAAAGAATTAATTTATAAACCAGTTTTCTCGAAAACTCCCCTCGGCCATAACAATTAACACGCTTCAACTCCTTTCTTCGAATGGTCATAACTTCTCAATGGTACCAGATAGGTCTACAGGAATACATTTGGCAGGTTACAAATTCACCACGTTTTATATATTTTATTTCTGTCAGAGTTGGTTTTGTTTTAGTAACTCAATTTGTATCGTATCCTGAGTCATCATATAACCAATTAGTAAATGATAAATATTTGAGGACGGGCAAGACTTATTGGTTAACAAATGGTGACCTTACCAGATTGCCTACGGGGTTGGAGGACGTGTCCAAGTTCCCTGATCTGATAGCAGCTCTCATCAATGATCGAGGCTGGAGTGAACAGGATATCAAGAAGCTTCTGGGTGGCAATTTACTCCGGGTCTTCAGAGCTGTCGAAAAGGTAGGCTCAACCTGTTAACCAAATAGCCTCAATTAATTCGTCAGCAAAATGTGACATGAACTTTCGCCCAGTCATGCTCACTGCTTTGCTTGGCAATACATTGGTTAATTCGTTTAACACTGCATAGAAGCCAAATGGGGAACGTTTCCAGTGCATTTTCCTCTAACAATTACCACAAAAATGATGGTGGGATATAGTATACAAATATTGACTGCAATGAGGGGCATGGTTAAGATTATAGGCCCAAGGTGATCTCGAAGCCATGACTATGCCCCGAGGCGGAAGCCGAGGGGCATAGTCATGGCTTCGAGATCACCGAGGGCCTATAATCTTAACCATGACCCGAATAAACAGCAGTCAATATTTGTTTTATATACCGAATGTGTAGATTTTTGTCATCTGGTTGGTTAAAAGTAACGATACATCATACAGTCATGACAGTGGTTCTTCGAGTTTCGATTTCGGAAGCGGGTCTACGGTGGAAAAGTTGTATTAATAACAGCAACATTTTTTAGCATAATCACCTGGCACTTTAGTAGCACATTTCACCCGACACAGTTTTCACTGTAGGCCACTTCTCTTACTTTCTTAAGGACCTCATCACCTACGACAGACGACAAAATGACGTCGAGATTCCGCCATTACCGTCCTGATGAATGTTTACGTGAAGCACAGCTATGCTAACACATGTAATGCGCACGTCCGGAACCTGCAATATGCCCGGGGCGCGTAATTTTTTTTTTACACCACTGCGAGGGGAGAACAATGGGGTTTGTACCTTTTTAGCGTCTTGAGAGGAGACTATATAATAGGTTAGGGTTTAGGGTTAGGGTTTAGGGTTGGTTATTTTAAAGGAATTTAGGGTTTTGAATGCGGTCGGTTTGCAACCAGCTTCGTGGTCTGGTTAGAAGAGAGCTCGACTTGTAATAATAAGGTCCCTGGTTCGAATCTATGCATGTTTGGGATTTTCCGAAATTTCTCGGTTTCTTCTTTTTCTGAGAGTAAGAGTTGTCACTATTTCCAAGATTGTCACTCGAGAAGTGTCAGTCATTGGAAACTTAGACTCTATTCGGGTTGACAAATTGGGGTGTACCCCTCGCTGCGGTGTAAAAAAAAATTACGCGCCCGGGGCATGGCAAAGACTATTGCCCGGTGGGCATATACGCGCCGGGTCTAGCCGATTCAATGCCCCCACTTTTAACCAATCAGATGACAGGAATCTACGCATGAGGTATATAATAGGTATTAACATGCAAGTGAAAGTCATAATTGTCCTTCCAGCCCCGAGCCCCCACGCAACCCCCCAAAACAGAGAAGCATTTTTCTATTTCCTTATTTAGAAATGAGTCCACAGCTCAGCCAGAACTTACGAAATACACTATTTTGGGAATACGTACTTTTCACATTAACAACATTTTACATTTCCTTCTTCTCTGTAAATCTCTAGGTCAGAGATGGCAAGAAAAATGTTCTACCTTTTGACAAGACCATTCCTGGTGACAATGTCTTTGAGATGAATAATACATGCAGAACTTACGTGTATGATGCTTCATTGGTATAAATATATGGAATTGTATACACATATGTATTCAAAATGAATCTGCCCACTAAAATGCTCGTTGATTATTTCTTTTCATTGAATATTGCAGTCAATTTACCTTAAAGGCACAGGCTCGTCAGCAGTGCGCGCGCGTCAAATTCGTGCTACGAAATACGAAGCTCTGTAGCAAAGGCATGGAGCTGCGTATTTCGTGGCACGAATTTGGCGCGCGCGCATTGCTGACGAGCCTGTGCCTTTAATGATTACCGTGTACGGCTAAAATGTCCCTGGAACTTTTTGTTATAACAGAAACATCGTATTATCAGTAGGCAAATATATCTACAAAATAAAGCGAAACAGACTTGGGATTATAGCCCATGTTATAAGCAGTACAATATCTTGTATTATCAACAGTGCCCCCACCCCCTGCAGTATGGCACTGCAGCCTATTAAAGGAGCGTGTCCAGATCACATTTTTCAAACCCCTATTTTTCCCATGGGTGTTAGGATTTTGATACCATATCAGATGTCATATTTCTCATTACCATTCTGAAATTCGCGTTTTTAATCGTATATTTTCAAGGATATCATAAAAAAAACCGCCGATGTTTTGTAAACTAATTTATCTGGTTCCCTGAGGCAGTGCAGTAATTAGTAATTACACCA
Source organism: Henricia sp. BOLD:AAB3569 (assembly GCA_037783545.1). Lineage (NCBI taxonomy): Eukaryota > Metazoa > Echinodermata > Asteroidea > Spinulosida > Echinasteridae > Henricia > Henricia sp. BOLD:AAB3569. Next base: position 809,315 of record JBBELK010000888.1, read on the forward strand.
ACCTTTTTGCGGACTTAACCCGGCTAAATTTTATATTGCAAATTTCCCATGGATAGTATTTTGGGGAGGTATTTTATATGATTTTTAAGGTTAAAACGAAATTAATTTTCTGGAAATATCTGAACAGCTCTTTTATGCATTATTAATTGTAATTTAACTTCCCCATATACCTCACAGTTTATTGGCTATGACAAATAAATGATTTTATGGTTTACACGTTTGTTTATTTGTTCCAGTGTTTTATATTGGGCATACAGAATTTATTATCAACGAAGGGTCACATTTTCATTTTGTATTGTTAAAGCCCCCGTCACACTTATTCGGAATTAGCAGGAATCAAGCAGAACCAGCCGGAATGACACATTTTCAAAATTCGTGCCACGTTCGGGCGGGAATTTCAAACTGACCAACATTCTTACAGCTTTGTAAGAATGCTGTTCGAATACTTATAGTGCGCTTCGAACCGTGCTGAGAAATGTGCTTATAATGTAACACGAATGTCCCGAGTGTACCAAGAATGGTCCCCGATAGGGTAAAACGCTGCCGAATCTAGCATTTTCATCAGTCTCAGCCCAGACCATGTTGCTTTGCGGCAGCTATAGCTGCGTTTTCATGCGATTCGGTGGTGTTCTGAATAAATACGTCCGGACTCATTCAAGGGCCAATCGGGACGTTCCGACTGCATTCGAGATGTATTCGAGCGGCAATAGAAATATTCAGAAGGCATTCGAAGTGCATTCCAGCTGAACTATTTTAGTATCAAAATAGATTCCGGCAGCAATCGAGATACACTCGAGGTGCATTCCGGCTCATTCGAGGCACATTCGGGACATTCTGGCAGGATTGCCATGGCTTGCCATTTCGATTTTTCCCTCGAACGCGATCAGAATGTTTCGAATTCTGTTGGAATACCGTAAGAATAGTTATAATGCAGTCAAAATGCAGTTAGAATACACCTCGAATGCCGTTCGATATTTCTCCTCTTCGAATGCACCTCGAATGTTTTGAGCATGAGCAAAACATTCGGGCCGGCCACAAGAATGGGCCCAAATGTTTGGAATGCACTCAGAATGCAGTCAGAATTTTTAGAATGCACTTCGAATATCCCGGAATACACGAGGAAGTTTTATCCCGACGGCATTCCGGCTCAATCCGCCTCTAGTGTGACTGGGGTATAACCTTTACATTTACTAGAAAATACTTTATGATTCTACATCATTATAAGATAGGCATTTTGCACGTATACCTGTTGCAATTTGTTTTTAAATAACATAAAATCATTTTCCACACACAATAAATGTTCAAAAGGTTTCTTTTCGTTGTACACACGACTGCGCGTGCAGCTGGTATGCATGGACATCAATAATTGATTTGCCTTTATTATAGACCTTTTCGGGGAATTAGTGGTACTATAGATTCGTTCCCGATTCTATTCTCTCGCTACTGTAGATATAGCGTTTCGCAAGATGCGATAGGATCCGGAACCAGTCTATATTGGTACACCTGACCTTCGGCTTGAAGTGCGTGGAAAACCCCGGAAAGGTCTAACGTAATGCACCTATCAATTATTGTTTCCCCCACCCCTCACACCCCGGGCTACCCCACCTAAGAGGTGGGGATTGTCTTTTTTTTGGTGACAAAATCCCCACCCCTGGGGCAACATTTAGGTGACAAAAATCCCCACCCTCGGGTGCAAAACATGCGCGTCTTGTATAGGAAATACACGGGTCAAATGCCCCAGCCTGGGGCTTGAAAAAACGTGACCAAACCCCCACCTAGGGGGTGGGGCAGCGCGAAACAATTGATTGCATAAATAACGGCCATCATTCATCATGTTATGATGGACAAAATGTCGGATTTTACTAAGGAAGGCATTTTTTAGGGTTGTCCCAGTTTAGTGCAGGTTCAAGTGGGTGTCCGTGCATGGATCTTTCTGTTTTGCTTTTATACTGTATGATATGCTTGAAAATAAAAAAAATAAAAAGAAGGAAAATAGTAGGCCTGTTAATAGGCCTAATAAATAATGGTCAACTTCTCAATTCTTACCAATTCGGTCGTCTTTCTTCGACGTGTTCCGTCGGCGCAGTTTCCCTCAAAAAACCAAAACCACATGACGTACTCTTTCCAGACAGCAAGCGACTTTTTGAATGACAAAACGCGCCAAAATTGTCCACGTGTTATGACGTTTAGTTGTCGTCCATCGATATATAGGCCTATCGATGTTGTCGTCTGATGTCTGATCCCGACATTCTGCACGCCACTTCTGGGTTAGAACAGCGCCCTCTATCGATCCTTAATTACAATCGAGTAAAAGACGCACAAGAGCCTTGTGCGTCTACAGGTTCTTTATGTCTGTGGTTTAATCCGAACAACATTTAGTGAGCCCGCCCTCTTGTGGTTATTCCATTGTTACTGCGGTGTATTTCTATTGTGACGTCATGTAAATACCTTGGAGATACACCGCAGTTTTCATTCGTCGGATTAGACTGCCCCTGTGAGCTGTAAGTAGTTAATTGTGAGTAGCTTGCGAGTTCTGGATAGCGTGTGCATAATGTTTTGATCCCTTATTAATCCATAATGCTTTGCAAAAGGGCGCCCTCTGTTGGTGAAACACGATCAGCAATAGACCTTATGGTTACAAGTCCCCACTCGCAAGCCGTTACTCTAAAGGTAATTGGCTCTAAATTATCATGGCCGTCGGAAAAAAGTGCCATTACAAAAGCACAGAGACACGGTTGAGTGACTTTTAGTTTATAATTAACCAATGCATAGTTCCTGTCAATCAAGCCGAACCCGCCGACCAATCACAACAGAGCTAGCAGACAGCGCCCACATAGGTCAAAGTGCATTGCCTCACAACAACATACAGTTTGTACGTGTTGTATGTATTTCATGATGATAAAACATCCCTGTATTACTGGCCCTTTACTCAGTGTGTTCTAAGATAACTGTGAAACATGAACACCTTTGAGTTTTCTCCAATGAATCTGTGCTTTCCGTTGAAAGTCCCGTTGGTTTGTGCAGTGTGTGTCGCCATGATGATAGCGTGTGCGGCATAGCAACAATATCCATGGGGGCGGGGTTAATTAATTGGGCAATCTCGGAACTATGCATTGCCTAGGCACCAACAAAAGATGACGTATTCACTTCAGCAGTCTATTTTGAGGGCATTCATTCCGTTTGAATCAACAATTTGCATGACAGACACATACATGGGCCTTTTTCCAAATCTCGACTTAGGCTCAGGCTCCATGGAGACGAAGCCGAGATTTGGAAAATCCCCCTGCCTTGTCACAGAAATAGGTGAAAACAAAATGCCAAAATTGAACCACACTAATATCTGTAACCTTTTGACCGTATCGAATAGCCGCCATTTCATGGGGCACCTTTTGTTACTTAAACCGTTGAACAATGGAAGCACAATATGTGCAACCATGCATGTCCTCAAGGAACAAAGAAACTGTCCTACAAAATGGCGGCTATTCGATACGGTCTATTGTGGTAGAGTGTAGTTTTACAGGGCTGTATTTAGTTGTCACATGAGCCTGTAGTAAACACTATGCTTGCATGGGGAAAGTTTACGCAGGAGTGGGAACACTTCGGTACAGTTCAGATAGAAGCAGTAAACCTTGCTAAATGAATGGTTGTAAAGTTTTGAAAAAGGGTCCCCAGATAACAGTACTAAAAGCACAGACAAAACGAAAGAAAACTTAGAATACAATAAACTGAGAGTTTTATGACAATTAACTCCAGCCCCCTGCTGCATACAAATTGTAAATAATATGTACATTTTACAGCTCTGTTTGCACCGTGTTTGTTTCTCTATATATGAAAGATAATACAACTATTTCGGGAACTTGTCATGGTTTTGGCAAAGTCAACGTGTCAACATCTATAACAACGACAACAGAGCGAGCAAATGCTTGCAACATATTTACACTGAACCATGGGACAGACTTGATATTTAAAGAACAAAAAGCTTCTAGACATTCCCATTACGTCAAACTTTTGGTGTGGCACATTATAACTTAGACTTCAATATAAGTGAAATGGTGCAATGTGGAGAGTTCTTACAGCCTTGGGTTCAATTCCCGATCTGTCTTTGTTTTCCCTGTAGCTAGCGTAATATGTACACACGTATTCAAGTTGAGGCAACTGTGACACGAAACGTTAAAGGCAGAGGCTCGTCAGCAATGCGCACGCGCCAAATTTGTACAACAAAATACGCAGCTCCATAGCATAGGCATGGAGCTGCGTATTTCGTGGCACGAAATTGGCGGGTGCGCATTGCTGACGAGCCTCTGACTTTAAATTGCCAGTAGATTCAAGTGTCAGTAGGTTGGAAAAATTAATTAAATATTCCCTTACTTCTGCTACTGGTTTCTCATTCAACTACTTTTTGCTATTTCTGGTTTAAATAAAAACATACTTTAAATGTTCACTATAATAGTTTGCATGTTCTATAACTTGGCTTTAAATGATCCAATTTTATTGACAGAAACTACTGAAAATTTTCACAGACATTTCAGATAAAAATGAAAAGTAGAATTAATTATTCCAACTTAACTGCAGCACATAGAGGTTGGCGTGGCTGTAATGACGATAAAAGGAAAAAAAAAAAGACTGCAATTTTTTTTCGGAACTAGTTACCCCTCCCTACTGAATGACTGAGAGATTTTAATTTTAGAGACCAAATAATCATGTTGATCTCATCTCAATTCGAACCCGAGACCACCGATTCTTAGGGTAGATGCTCCACCAGTCGAGCTACAAGAAACAGTGATATACTTCTTAAGGTTCTCCCTATGAACCCAATTTTTCTCTTTGTGTTTCGAATGAGGGAATACACCACTGTGCCTCATAGCTCAGCTGGTAGAGCATCTGCCTGGTGGCGGTGAGTCAGATGTGGGAGAGCATCTGCCCGGTGTCAGAGGTCTTGGGGAAAACCTGAGGGAGTATACCACTGTGTCTCATAGCTCAGCTGGTAGAGCATCTGCCTGGTGTGTCAGAGGTCTTGGGAAAACCTGAGGGAATATACATGTACCAATGTGCCTCATAGCTCAGCTGGTAGAGCATCCGCCTGGTGTGTCAGAGGTCTTGGGGAAACCTGAGGGAATACGGTATACCACTGTGCCTCATAGCTCAGCTGGTAGAGCATCTGCCCGGTGAGTCAGAGGTCTTGGGAAAAACCTGAGGGAGGTTTATTTTCCATGAATCATCTACAATTGTGAATTTGCAGCAACATTATAAAAATGCATATCTTCAAGATCTCATCAAACTCCATAAACTCCACCTTTGTTCGATAAAAGTTCAAGACGGTTTAACAGAAACACATTTCAAGGCCGGTTTTGAAAATAAATTTGACTGAAAAAGTGATAATCTTTGAGATTTGCTAAAGCTTTTGAATGGGGCAATTTACTGTTGAAATGTGATATCTAGTGGGGTATAATGGCGTTTTATCCAAACAACGTCGCACTGCAATTTTAGTCTCGTTCCCAGACCTCATGGCTGTTTAGCAGCCGATTTTGTGCCAACGGAGGCTCCGTCTATTTCATGGAGACCGTAACCTTAAGCACTGCTAAATGTTTGCTAGCTTCAGAGGCAAAATTTGTTTAACACTCGCGACGTAACTATGTCCGTTTCTAAGCACGCGCATGCTTAAAGAGGAAGAATCCCCCTTGACGAAAATCCAGCATTTAGGCTTTTTTCGATAGTCCAAACATCCCTCTTGCCGACGTGGATTTTTATTATTTTTTAATTGTCGGTTTTAAGTGGATAAATTGCAAGCGAAAATGAGATTTTCGCGATTTCTGAAATGCTCATTAGGTATTCATGATATGCACGTGACCCCGTGACGCAATCCTGAGAAAGAGAAGTCAACACGATAGTTAGCTCCAAACGTTTACACGCAAAAAACTTGGAAAACCGTCTCTTTTAGATGGTGTTTTTTGAAGAATTTTGTTGTTCCAAAAAGCCAGAGATATGCCCAGTAGCTGCGTGGTTGTATGTTTTACCAGACACTATGAAAAAAAAAGAGCAGAAAGATTTTCTTTTCTATTACCAAGAGAGAGAAAAATGAGTCGCTCATTCTATAACTTCTACGGCCGGTGTTCAAACACGTGGAAACTACACCCACAGGGGACCGTACTCGGACCGCTGTGAATGCCGTTCGTTCCGTGACAAAACCACCCGTCGCAATGCAACAGTATTTACTTCAAAAGAGCTTCACTGTGAGCCACAATTTCATCGTTTTTTCACAAAACAGGTAATAGTAGATTGTTGTCATATTACATGAAGTGTTTTTCACGTTTGTATTTTGAATTACAAGGACAAAATAGGCATGATAAACATTCACTTCGTGTATTTTCCATTCAATACTGCACAGACCGTTTTGTATGTTTCTCAGGATGACGTCAAAACCCTGTTGATAAACAAGCCAAGTGACCTCGAGCGTTTCAGAATCTCGGGTGAAGAGGGTCGGAACTGCTTTACGTTTTAAGCAAAAGCCTGTCGATTTTTTGTGAAAAACAAGTTGTGATGGTGTTGTAGACACATACACCTCCATGATAAACAGAAAAACTAAAAAAATGTGGAAGGGGGGATTCTAGCTGTTTAAGCACACTGTGGCCGTGAAATAGTGGTAACGTTAGCACAACCTTTCTGCTACAGTAAGCACACGTTTTCAGCTAGCGCTTTTCAGCTAGCGCTTTTAAGCAGCGCCATAAAATTGGCCCCAGGTGTGGACGCTATCCGTGAGGGCTCATCACTGATTTGTTGACACTAGTCCAAAGTCGGACCCATTTACAAAATGCGTCTGACAACTCGGGCCATAAACAAGAGACACACCCGGCAGTAGGCGGGTGCAAAAACCGTGCCAAATTGACGCGGCATGGCACGATGCAATACAGCCACTAAACTCAGTGTTTTATGTAAACTGTTGCGATTGCGTTAGACCAAGTAGTGTGTTTGTAGTAGATATCACTTGAAGGATGCCATTATTGTTCATTTCTAATGGTTGAAATGTTCGACCAGACGTACTCCTAGAAATGCCGGCTGTGAGATGTTGTCTGTACACAGTCCAGGCAATGCACGACCTCTATAACATGACATGTCCACCTATGCAGTCAATTTACGAAACATTTTAGGATGCCAAAGTTATTCTGAGCATGGACAATCTTTAATGATGAAACCCAGGAATACTATACATTTGTATACGCCGGAAACAGCCCACAAATATCTGAGGTACGAGGTACTAGACGAAGAGAGTTTTTGTAGACAACAAAACATATCAGTGAACTGGACCACTTTTTTCTAGTGTTACAACTGTAACTGGACAAGCCAGCGACCGATTTCACGAAATGTTGCAAAGGCTGCGCAACTTCTGAAAGTAGCATTTCGTAAAATTTATTGCAACATTTTTGCACAAGCAGCTTTACACAATAGGGGATTTTCGTAGTGTATGAAAATTCAATGCATACTTTAATAACAAAAGGTTGCTCTTAATGACCACAAAGCTTGTCCATGGCTTGTCCTACCTAGCAACAACTGTATGCAAAATGAATTTCAACCATAGAATTGAATTGAAAGTAACAGATGAACAAAATAGCTTATCACTAGGCAATGTCACAAGAAACATCCGTGAGTTTAGATACATTACAAAAAGAGCATATTGAATGAGGTTTCATGAAATTGGCTGCAGAACTTTCCGATGACCACGACTACAAAATGTTTTTAATTTGTCACGTTTAACAAGAAACGAAAAAGAATTCCAGCCTGTTCTAAAGTCTTTAGGTTCAGTCACTCACGAAGCACCGGCACGTTCCGCTGAGTTGTCCGAAGCTTCCTGAATGATGCGAAGTCGAGAGGGGGGAACATTCTCTGTAGTTGCCTGGCCACTGGATGCTAACTACTTCGCGGCTGCTACTCCCTTGGTGTTGACAGGCAAGTACAGCTTGAATTCCGTGGGCAGTTCTTCCTCTGAATATAGTCGGTCTGAGAAGTAGACACGTCGAATCCTGCAGTTGGCGTGGATCTGATGACAAGATGGAAGATCATCAGAAGCCAGTTTAAAGGCACTGATTACCACACAGATTTTGCAATAATAAAAAAAATCCTGGCTTTTTACGAGGGTCAATCAAAAAAGTTCTAAGCCTTGTTCAGAAAGAAGATTAATGTAAAACTGTTGGGAATCTGAGCAGGGTTCTCCACTGGACACTGTCTTGTCCAGGCACGCAGAGCAGCGCCTTCACACGGAAAACATTGACCAACCCACTGAATCCCTGTTTACTGCGTGAGGGCGCTGCTCGAAACAGATGCATGCAGCTGCAGAACTGCCAACCCTCCCAGATTTTGCAACAGATTTCCTGGAAATCTTGTGACTCCTGACACAGATGAAAACCCTCCTGTATTGTCAATTAACAACCTTGGAGATTTATAGATGTATCTGAAGTCAGGAGATTAACCTAAATCCGGGAAAGTTGGCAGCTCTGTAGCTGTCATGGCTGTGCTCCGCCGCAGATATTCATGATGCCAGCAGCCAGCGACTCATGTTTGCTGACTTTACACCGGGCGGCCAAGATTTGTCCGGGCGGCCAAGATTTTTAGACACAAGTCAAATTCCATTCACAGATCGGGTTGCAGTACCCGCTGCTAAATTATTTGTACCAGATTCTCAACACCAGCCAGCTCAGTGGTTGCGTGGTTAGGACGTCTGCTTTGTATGCAGGAGGTCGTGGGTTCGGGTCCTACCCGAGCACGCTATGACGTTTTCCCCAGTGTCTGGGGGACGCATTGAGTATACAGTGCTAATCAAGTGACGTCCAGTAAGGCAAAACAAACCCTAATTATTTAATAGCTAAAACATTTCAAAGAAGAATTTTCAGAAAGATAATAAAATAAATCTTACCTGTACTCTGACTGTTTCAATGTAGTTTGTACCATAAGCACGCCTCGTGAAGTCTGACAAGTTAAACTGCAAGAGAAACCAAAAGGATTAATACAAATTAAAGGCAAGATGGTTGCAAGATGGATCTAGAGACAATTTAATTTGGTGTGTTTTTGGTCTTGAATGTGCATGGTTAGCGACTTGGAAATCTGTGACGTCATTTCGTAACCGAAGTTCGCAACCTTGATGGACTGCTACGTGAAATTGCACTGTAAATCATGCCGCCTTTTGCTTCCGTCATGTAATCTGTCAGGCTGATTTCTTTCTGATGCAGGTCCATTTGGGGGCTGGTTTTCTTTATATTTGTGCCAAATATCTCGCAAATCCACCTGTGCAGTCGTGCGAATTTCACGCATTTTCTGCCCTAAAATCAGCAGTTGGCGGGCGCCGTCAGCTACTTAGTCTTTATTCAAGACACCGATACGGACATGACCATGGGCATAACAAACCCAGTGCCTATAGCGCCCTCATGCTGTGCTTGGCACCGCTGTTTAATGTCAGTTGATGGCGTCCTGTTTATAGTCTGCTTTTGAAGGACAAGAACGCTTGAATTTAAGACTAACCAAACAAATAATAACCTGCTTCATGCCAAAGAGGGCGCTTTGCATCACATCACAATTTTTGAAGTCCATTTTCATTGACGATCCACACATAAATTGTTGTTTTATGGAAGCATAAAACAACTGCTTGATGATTTTTTTGCAACAAAAGTATTTTTGAAATCTATTGCAACTTGTCTGTTGTGTGAAAGTTGCTTTTTAACTTGGTCTCAGACGTACATGTACTGATAAAAAAGTTCATATCAGTCAGGGGACAGCATAACAAAATATTGATATTAGGTACGGGGTGCAAATTGTACTATTTTATACTTATTTAAAGTCTGAGATCGCGCATACTTCACAAATGTATGAGAAGTATACCCTATACATAATTGGTGATATGCAATATCAGACTTGAAATAAGTCTAAAATGGCACAACCCGCCCCCCGTATCTGATATTAAGATTTTTTTCTTACGTTTATGGGTGGCAAGTTTTTGCTGATGCCAGTACGTGCCTATGTTATTATTATTATTATTTCTTTCTGGTATTCATACCAAGGATTCCTCAATAGTGCTCATTGCACTGTCACTCGCAAGCGTGAGGAAACCCATGAAGAATTAGAATTAGAAATGGCCAGAGACACCGGGGATGATCCCCCTTGCTCTTTACGAAAGAATGCTCTGGGATCTTTAGAGTGCGTTTCCATTACCTAACACACTGGACCAACGGCTTTACATCCCTTCCGAAGGATGGAGCAAGTGTGGTTGAGTGCCTTGCCCAAGGGCACAGGTACCGTAGCCGTGGGGAGGTTCGAACCTGCAACCCCAAGTTTTCACCTATGACTGCGAGTCAATGACCTAAACCGCTCGGCCACGGTACCCCACATGTACATGTTACAGTTTGTGAAAAACGCAGTGGGGTCACACATTTCACACACTGACATTTGCGTATGCGCACCCTAATGCATAGATTTCGTATGCGGTGAATTTATTAAAATAAAAGTAACTTTGAAAACGCTTGACACCAATAATACCATCCATATCTTTGTGGGGTACAGTAAAAATGTGACCAAAACACTATAAGTTGTTAATTTATGATAGGAGTCGCTTTGTGAAAACAAAAATGTTCCAATTACACATGAAGTATTTGGGTGTCAGTTTATTAGAACACAAATTACATGGCGACATCATTTTGTACCCGAGATGTGCACATTATGTGCCACTGCGTGTCAGTTTGAGGTGAGTGCCATGTATTTAAGCCACTGCACAAATCAAGTCAAAATACCTGAATTTGATTCCACCCGTCGTCCAGCCTCATTGGCATTGTGCAGATGAACGGTTTTACCCTCGTCGTGCTTTGGTAGTTGCTGGCCCGGAACCGCCGCTTTACGCACTTGTCGTCTAGTACTTGGACCTCAAACGTGAAGTATTTCTTTAGGTTTTTGATGATCATGACTAGAAACGGCAGCTTGATTCCGAGTGCCTGCTTTTCGTCGGGTGGACTTGTGATGTACACTGTGCTGACATTTGTACCAACTATTTCAATGACTAGTGATTGGATATCGTTGTCTGTGATGCGTTTGATGTGTCCATTCCGAACCTGAATCGACGGGAAAAACAACAACACAAACTTGCAACCACCAAAATGTTTAATATTTTAAAGTAAAGCGAATTTTGGAATGACGAACATTCAACAAATACTTAGGGGCCTAAATTTCTGGCCAGCCGCTTTGCGTGCAATCATATGCAATAGGCCTATTGACCCCTTTCGAACACGTGCGAATATGCCATTTTGGGAGTCAAATAATGCTGAGTCATTGTGGAAGCAATGTGCGTGCGCGTTGTGTGTCTCTCTAGTGGGCGTAACGCGGTTTAGTTCACCAATGGGAGCCTCAGCATAGCGCGTTACGCGCGCTATGGACACACACAACGCGCACGCACATTGCTTCCACAACGACGCGGCATTATTATTATTATTATTATTATTAATATTATTTCTTTCTGGTATTCATACCAAGGATTCCTCAATAGTGCTCATTGCACTGTCACTCGCAAGCGTGATGAAACCCATGAATTAGAATTAGAAATGGCCAGAGACACCGGGGATGATCCCCTTGCTCTTCACAAAAGAATGCTCTGGGATCTTTTAGAGTGCGTTTCCATTACCTAACAGTAACACACTGGACCAACGGCTTTACATCAAGTGTGGTTGAGTGCCTTGCCCAAGGGCACAGGTACCGTAGCCGTGCCCGTGGGGAGGTTCGAACCTGCAACCCCAAGTTTTCACCTATGATTGCGAGTCAATGACCTAAACCGCTCGGCCACAGTACCCCATTGTTTTACTCCCAAAATGACGTCATTGGCACGAGCTCAATTCAGTATTCTTTCCGTGACTTTTTCTCTAAAACTAAGCCTTTGCGACGGAAATGCATGTAAGTATTCTAAAATCGTCCAAGCTATCGATTCCAATAATAATTTTTCTTGAATTCGAGTTGTGGCATAAACTAAAAAAATACCGAGATTAGTGTCAATGTGCAAACCCCAAAGACACTGCATGCACACGTCACAATCGCTCAACATTAGCCTTCTTGTCCCTCATGTTTTTAATACGTTGCAAAGCCAAATTGCAATGCATAAGCCTACCTTCTTGTTCCATATTTGCAAGGGTTTGCTCCCAATGCTGTATAATATTGATAAAAATCCGCTCTGGAATGTATTTTTGAACATTTTCAGCAAGTTATTGCAGGCGAGCCTCTTCGGTCTTCGGTTTGTTGTGGTTTACCGTTGCGTTGCATGCATGCACCGAACGTGCTCCGTATCTCGTCGTCGCTAAGTGAGCTATGCATGCAAATGTATGCATGTTGATTATCTTGACCCGTCGCCTGGCGACCGAAGCACATAGTGAGAAAAATATATCGCTCCGCCAATGCGAGCAGCGACGTATGTAGCAGAACTTTGTGAAATAACATAAATTAGTATATTTATCTCCAGATTAATTAATTTACGATTTTCTATAAAGATTCAATTTGCAAGATAGACAACTAAAGCGCAAGATTTTTAGTAGGATTTCCCCGAAAAACGTCACCCTTTGTGTGTCCGCCAAAGTTACTGGGTCTACACATGGAGGTAGGAAAAGACTAAAACCAGTGAACCCAGTTTCCCAGGAGTTGCAGTTACCCTAAAAATTTTACTTCACGAGTTGACAAGAAAAAAACGACTAAAATCTAGTGTTCATACAAGAATGGTAACAAACACCACATGACTTTTTTCCGTGTAAAATATTACCTTTGTGGGGGAAATTGCCAAATGAAGGTGGGTTTTTTATTTATTTTTTAATTGTCTGCAGACAACGCTTTTACCCTTCATTCATACACAAAAACCATGCATGGAGTTACTGTTTCAACATGCTCATTTTAACATGTAATTTCGGATGGTCCAGCTTCAAAATGCATAGAGTAATGTGCGAGGTATTCCAGGTACCTTACAGACTTTCGCGCCGGCCAACATGTTCTAGCGTGCACCCCCTTGCAACTTGGCAACCGTTGCCAACGGCCTGGTAGTCTGGTGCACGACTCTCTTATTATGCGAGCGCCATAGCGCAGAGGCAGGACTCTAGGATGTATGCAAATCTATCACACAACTACCTTATTCAAAGCGAAACACCCAGTGTCGTTCGTTTTGCATCTTTTAGGGGCTTCCCCGGTGTAAACCCCTGTTACACGGTGTAAGCATCTCGAACGCCCCTATTGTATGTGGGGTCAGGCAACCAGCCTAACTTTTCCTTGCTTTTTCAGCATTCATGAACATAAATTGTGCAAAATGTGAATGCCCTGGGTGCAACAACGTTATTTGTAACTCTCAAATCCACTCGTACCCATTTATAAAAGTAAAAGCAAAAATTATTGTGACGGTCGAACTACTTTTTACTCTGCAAAACGCGCAACGTTTTCACCTCACGGTGCACGGCGGCACCATTGGGCATGCGCGTTGCAGTGTTGACTCGGTGCCATGGAAAAGGTTACTACGGAGACGTCATTATGAGTTACCATTGGACAAAAGGATTTAGCGGCAACAGTAAATTATTAAAGGTGATAGGGTCGCTTATTATTAGCACCACTTACAGTTGGAAGTCAAAAGGCAATTTATAAATAGGGAGTCACCAAGATTGACACCTTGACCGGGGACATTGAAGTGCACACGGTGTGGGGAAATAATGAAAAGAGCCTATTATTATAACGAAAACTAGTTAATGATGAGAGTTCGATTGTTCAATAACTATTGCAAAGGAAGCGGCCTTCGGAAACGGAAGTTTCTGTATTTCCTGTGTTATTTTGCGTTGGCATGGCAACAATTCGGATTTCAGTAATCCTTCAGAGGTGTTGCCCCAAACCAATGCAATCATTTTCACTAGCATGTAGAGATCAGTTCCAGTTTGTAGGGGTGTTGGTGCGTTAACAAAAGGGAATAGTGTGTTGAGGTATAGGGGCGTTTAATAGGGGGAAGTCCCTTTGCCACATATCGTGCTGGGTATATGACAAGACAATGCTTTGCCTCGACTGCTCGCGCTCCCGGGTCGCGCATACGATCGCTTACATTCCTCTTAAAGGAGCGTGACCAGATTAGTTAGTTAGATCAAAATCCATATTCTTGAAACAATCTGACCACGAACCTTTAAAGGCAGTCTACTTGTTTGGTAATTACCCTCCAAACAAATTTCTGAATTATTATCTTTAAGCTTACTTGTTATCAAGATGTTAATGGTAGTAATCATCCCGTGAAATTATTTTGTCTGAATTGCCCCCATTCACGAAGAATTGGATTTCTCAGGTTTTCTGGAGTATTACTGCTTCTATGTGGCTAAAATTTCTACAGGGTAGTTTTCTCGACCTATGCTTTTAATTACCAGTGGAAATCATGCCGTTTTTAACAGTTTTCTAAAACGAGTATACTACATTTAACAACTTTGCCAGCAGAAACTTTGTTACCGAATTCCAATTAAAGCACAGCAATCAATAAAGATGCACTTTTGTAATTTTAATTTTCTTCCTTGTCAAATTGCAAAACAGGCCATATATTACATTAAACCAAATGAACAGCCCTAACTTAGTTATCAATAGTCGATTCTTGTTTTACCTGTAACAGTATTTATAACAAACATTAGTTTTGTGTAGAAATCATCACAGTAACTTCAAAACAACGCAAACCACTGGTACAACTTGTGGTTTGGCCTTTTCCTCATTATGTGCACAAACAATTTTGCAATGGACCCTTTGCACCGGCGGACATGACAGGGGCAGGTTTTCTTATTTAAATGATGTGGTAATATACCCACAAAGCACCTATTCGCACGGTGACAATATAACTGCCCCCTGTCATGGCCGCCCATGCAAAAGGTCTACTTTGTGCCTGCAACAGACTACAGTACTAAAGGGTGAAGTCAGCTACCAGGGTGACTGAAAACATACATTGCTGAAGAGCATAGAAACAGTTCAACTTCACTGGTTTTCGTGTAGACCCAGTAATCTTGGCAACACAAAGAGTGACGTTTTTACTTCAGTGCATGTACTCTATTTATACTGCAGAAGCCAAATTTTGCAGAAGGAATCAAAAACAAAATCCTTCAAAGGAATCGCCAACTCAAAAATCTGCGACAATTTGGGTTATAAAATCATCTGGTAGGACTGTTTTTTCTTCTTCTTCATAGTCTGCCATGCCGTAAAAGATGGCGGACAACAACCCGTTTTTGTTAAGGAAAAATAATAAGCGCCGACGTTTAAATTAACTTTAATCAATCAACTTACATGTAGAAACCAAAATCCATTGTTACGTGTGAAATAATGTACCCTAGTTAGGTGGGGTATATGATCTTTATCGAGTTACAAATGTTTATATAGGATTAGGCCTTTTCAGAGTCCACCACTCTTAGGTTATATGTACTTACCCAAAATGGCCCCACTAGTTATGAATATAACTAATGGAGCCATTTTAGGCAAGTTGTCATTTAGTACGATGCGACACTCATCAGGGCGTGTTGGTTTTGAACGGATCCGAATCTGCGCAGATCTAATATATGGTGCACTCATTTCACGTAGATCCTGATCAAGATCTCTGGGATCTTTCTTGAGAGATGGTTCAACATACGATCCAAAAATGGCGTTGTAAATATTACAAAGATTTTCGTTTGAGTAAATGGCGTCGAATGTAAACATTCTTAGTGAGAATACACAATACAAAATAATTTAGGCCATTAGTTTACACAAAATAAACATCATGGGCAAAAATTTCCACAATATAAGTTTTGCTGTTCGCGTGACTTGAGATCCTCGTTGAGAACGGCTTTGTTTGTCACAGTTTGTGAGAGCAGTTTCGTTTGTGACATCTCGGGATCTGGATTCGGATCTGAACAAAACAAGCGCACCCCCAGTCCCATGATGGAACTATTCTCCTGTGTATTACATATCTGCTTCCATAATACGAGTACACAAACTAGGATAAGTTAACTTTGTTCTGGTTTATCTCCGAAAAGTTAAATTGCTGAACCCCCTTCAAAAGAAAATAACCTAGTCACCTTATGTTGTGATGTTAGTGTTGTTTTAATATAATGAATACAAGAGGTACATGTACCATACACGCACCACACATTGAAATAAACAAGAAAATGGACATGTTGAAAATTCCCAATGACAATTTTTCATGATTTGTTTTAACTTCAATTACTTAGACACTTGCTATATGATCAGAAAATGATAGGTAAGGTAACATGTTTTTATACCGTTTGCAATTTTTCTATACAATGTGTGTATTTGGACGAGGGGAACCACTTTTAAAAACAGAAATAGCAAAACAAGAATCTGATGGTAAAAATGAAACCACTACTTTTGGGTACCGTCAGAAAACAATGTGAAAACCATAGTTAACTGGTGAAATGACACTAAGCACCATTAAACTTTCAAAATTTAAGTTCCGTTCCTGTTTTTCATAACTTATCAGTTTTAATCTATTTCAACCCCATTAGTTCTCAAAGCACAACAAACATCACGGAGCGTCCGAGTGCTAATGGGTTCAACCCGTCTTTGTAGCTTAACAGGTGTTTAGAAATTAGATCCTTAAGCCCAGCGTACATCGACCTTGCAAGTGGAAGCAAATAATGGCAACTGATGTTTCCGGCAACTGGGAGCAACTCGCGGCAACTGGGAGCATCTTATCAGTTGCTTAAAAAGGTCGATATATGCACAATTGCAACTACTGGCAACTGGAAAAATTCTAGTTGCCGCGAGTTGCTCATTTTCTACTTTCTGGACACTTGTTGTATCCAGTTGCGGTCAGTTGTAGCGTACTTGCAAATAGTTACTGTTAGTTGAATGAGTGCGTCTGATCACGTGCGCACACATCGACAGCAACTGATCAGTGGAGTTGCTTCCAGTTGCAAGGTCGATGTACGTTCGGCTTAATTGTTTGAAACTGCTGACCAATATGAACAGCCGTTGTAATTTTTTTTTCTTCGAAGGTTCCCAGGCTTCCTATAACCATGAACACATCAGTGAACATACTGTAACAGTGTTGAAAAGTACGTGGAAAACGACAACCATCTAAGAATGCAAAGCACAAAATATTTAGCTGTGAAATTTCCCAAGCATAGTACAAAAAACCTCCGAAACCACAATTCTTTCGGTAGCAATTTTAGCAATCTAAACACCATCTTTACAACTTACAACATCCGAAAACTGGGCAAAAAACTTATTTCACAGATGTGAATGGACTTGGTAAGGACTGCCGTATCACTGTGTGCTCCGAGAAGAACAGGGGATCTCAACAACTCGTTAGGGTCTCTCTTAAATAAGTCACACAATTTCTACAACTACCAAACAGCAACGGTGGACTTGTAGTATCCTGCTCTCACCCGAGCGTTTCACTAGTCTTTGATAACAAATGTCGTAGACCCCGCTCGCATTAGAGAAATCGCTTCGTTTGACGAAGATTAGTTAATCGTTCCTTCACGAAACATGTGTACAAAGAGCAGTACCATTCACATTAGGCAACCACGGATGAAGATAGTGGCCTGGTTGTACATGCGTGTCAAGCGTCGAGCATTTAGTGTCTGACACTGAATGGTATTTGAGCAGCGTGTCAAACAAACAACACTTGCCAGACACTTGATGCTCAATTTCACAAAGAAATAATTTGCGACGCGTCGTAACAACGGACGAACCCGTCGCAAAGTCATAGCTGTCAAATAGGTAATCACAACTTTACGAAGGGTTCTGCCCAAAGATTGTATAGCGCTGTGTAGCGGTTCTGCACACAAATTGCGACGTGTACCCGTATTAAGTTTTGTGAAATGCAACTATAAAACCTATCGTAAACTTACGAAGTGTTCGGCGAGTTGCGATAGATTTGAGCATTTACGAAGCGTCGCAAGTCTTTGTGAAATCGACCCCAGGCCTGTAAAATCGCTTCAAATGAAGGGAACATACACATTTAAATTAAGCGAGCTCTTTGTCAAATGGAGTCATTTTGCTTCATCAATCCTCGTCGATTGAAGAGGCGTGCCATTCACAGTAGGAAATCTCTTCTTTGTCAAATCTTCGTCAAACAAAGCAATTTCCCAATGTCAAAAAGAGTCTTGATCAATACCTAAGGTTAATACCGGTCCCAACTGACACGACCGTCTCTCTCTGGGCAGGTGCGAAGGAGGCAGTCGGTCTAAGGAACAACGGCAGCGGCGGGACTTGGGTTCTGAATGGGCTGGATTGGTTGGGCGGCCGGTGACGATATAACGGGGGATCCAGCGGCAATCGCCGTCATTGTCCTTGAGGGGGTGTTGGTGGCTGTGCAAAGAAACAAATTAGATGGATAAATGTGACAGTCCACCAAAAACGGGCTGTAAGGTCGGCAAGCTTTATACACTGTCATCTTACAATAAGGTCTAAACACTATTTGTGTGAAATTTCGTGATTGTAGCTTATCAGGAACATGGTGGTTACTAAGGAAATTCATGACGTAGCATTTTAAATAGGCTTATTCTGGGTCATTTGACTTTTACCCCAGATTTCTTGTAGTTGCACAGACATTGCCAGATTCAGTGAACCGTAAATCTCCTTCTGAATATCGTATGAACTTGAAACAAGCACAATTTTAAAGCTTGAAGTTGTTTTCTAAAAACTGTATATAACAAAAAAAACAAAAAACAAAATGGACTTGCGGCCGACTTGACAGCCCATTTGTGTTAGAAGGTCACAAATAAGGAATATTAATGCATAATCTATAGTTCAACCTTGTTACAAGGTCCTTGAAAATTTTGAGATTATCATGAATAACAGAGAAATCAGAGACTCGGCCAAAATCGTCCTTGTTGTAAGCAGGATAGTTACTTGCTGGGCTCTGTTCCATTTAAAGCAAAATCCCAATGATGGGTGCCCCTTTTTATAAATCAAACTCAAGACAAAATATTGTGCACACTGACCAGCTCGATGGACAAGTGGTTCAGATATCTGCCCAGTATGTAGGGTGTCGTGGGTTAGAGTCCCACCCAAGCACGCTATGAAGGTTTTCTCATAGTGTCTCGGAAGCACCGGGTATTGATTGCTTTCCGCGACGTAGGACATCCGGGAATGTTTGGTGATCAACAGTAACGCGCCTACACGCCATTAAACACTCATGGACACGCGTAAAAAATACACATCAGCTCACTTTCATTCGAAGATGCCGCTTGCGCACGTTGCGATACGTTCAAAATGATTGAACATGCACTCAGCTTGTAAAAACGAAAGTGCTTTTACTTGATCACGATTTTTGCCTGAAGAAATACGTTTTTATCTTTATCGATACAACAGCCATGGCGCAACAACATAAAGCAAGGTTTAGCAAGAGAGGTAAGTGCAACTAATGCGCTTTTATTGCTTTTTTGGCCGGTTTTTACTCGAGCCACGAAAAATGACACCCAAAATGGTGGATGGAAGGTATGACATCACCGGAAAGCAATCAATACAGTAGAGCAAATTAGCAAAACAAACCCTAATTAGCATTTTATAGCCCCATGAAATTGGTCCAGGTATACAGTGCTAATCAAGTTACGTCGGGTAGAGCCCCATGAAATTGGGTCCAGGTATACAGTGCTAATCAAGTTACGTCGGGTAGAGCCCCATGAAATTGGGCCCATGTAGCAGGATTTGGTCAGGGTGCTTACCATACGTACTAGTTGTGACAGCTGTGGAGATGACTGACGTGGACACTGGTATATTCATCATAGCTGGTAAGGATCTATTCTGTTCCTTCACAACGGGATCTGCCAAAACAAAAACAGAGATTGCACGTAAGAATGAAGAATGAACATTTGTAGGTATTGAGCTCGTGCCAATGACGTCATTTTGGGAGAAAAACAATGCCGCGTCGTTGTGGAGGCAATGTGCGTGCGCGTTGTGTGTGTCCATAGCGCGTATATGCTGAGGCTCCCATTGGTGAACTAAACCGCGTTACGCCCACCAGAGACACACACAACGCGCACGCACATCGCTTCCACAATGACTCGGCATTATTTGACTCCCAAAATGGCGTATTTGCACGTGTTCGAAAGGGGTCAATAGACCCTTTTCACCAGCGGGAAGGTTTTCTTATTTATATGTTGTGACAATAGATCCACAATGCACCTATGGCCGTTGTGCAAAGGGTCTATTGACAATTTCAAAGTTCCCAAGACAACATTTTTCATGAAACTTAGGTAACATAAGTTTGTACATGGAGGTTTTAGGTATGTTGTGTATGTATCTGTTACCCTTTTACGACTCAAGTTATCTTCAAAGTTGTAATTCAAATGTTATTTCTTATACAGTATTAAAACTGTCATTATAATGCCCCTTGATATAAAACTCTTTCTGAAAAAGCTCTTTTTAAGTCACGGATGTTAGTTACTCATTTCATTGTGTATGCATTGGTAATTGTGTTCTCTGACTACAAGGCTAACATGAGTTTGGTCTTTCAAGGAATTCTATAACGAGTTTACTGTATTTTGACAAAAGATGAATGCGTTTGTATTGAATGTGTTTATCTTGATTGTCAAAAAAGGCCTCTAGACCTGAGAATGACCGTAGGGTGCCGTTGCCGAGTAATTTGGGTCCTTGACGCCAGTCGTGGTATCTTTGTCCTTGAGCAAGGCACTTAACCACAACTGCTCCATCCTTTGGAAGGGATGTAAAGCTGTTGGTCCAGTGTGTTGTCTAATGCACTTCAAAGATACCAGAACACTCTTTTGTGAAGAGTAAGGGGAACTTCTGGACGTTAGCTGCCAATGGTGCAACCCACCTATGTATCTCGATGTTCAGGTAGAAGACACTTCGCTTCATCAAGCCCATTATGAAACATTTATATGTAATGTGTAATATAAATGTAATCATTAATCAAATTAAGACCCAAATGCTGTTTTAGGTCCCTACTTACAGAAGTATGGATGATCCATTGCTTCGCGTGCCGTGAGCCTGTCTTGATGGTCGTACCGCAACAGTTTGTCCAGAAAGTCCAAGGCTTCTTGGCTGACCAGGTGCTGATTCTCACTGTGGACAAACCGCTCCCATCGCTTCCGGGAATGCCTGGTCACACACCAAAATTATTACTCACTGGGATGAACCACACTTGTAAACACATATTTCCCCAAGATAGCTTCTAGTAATTCAGCAGTATATGCAGTTACTCTGCATTTTTGTACAAAGAGGCTGATTCATTATAACCCTTTAGGTACCTAAAGCCAACCTCAGGTTGACCTAAGAATCTTTTGGGCAGCGACTGAAAACTCAAGCAAAAAAGTAACGCTCAGGTCACAAAACCGAACAAATCGTGCGAGTATCGCTAAACAAGCAGCAACTCCACTCAAAGTAATCGCAACCATGCTCATGTCCTGCAACCTGCAGCATGTGCATTCCGCCACCATATCAACATTGGAAGACGCCAAGTGGAAAGTGGCATATTCTGAAATTGAGTTTTGGGTTTTTTTTTTCCCCAAATGGCTTTTAAATCTCACCTTCTTGGACAAAGCTGATGCAAGTCGCTCAATAAAATTCTGGCCGTCGCACATACATGTAAGATGTGTGCGGCCAGAGGCATTCGGGTTAATTCAGTGTGAGCTAAACGAACACCACTATAGCCAGCTATAAACGACTGGTCTTAGAAGATGAAGACTCACCTTCCCAAGATGTCATTAAATCTTGGATCCAGTTCAATCTGATACTTGTCCAAGTACTCATACAGCTCGTCCGTGCCTAGCACCTTGGCAATGCGTACCAACTGGTCGTAGTTGTCATGGCCGTGAAAGAATGGCTCTTTGCGAAATATCATACTCGCTAGCATACAGCCCAAGCTCCACATGTCTAATGAGTAGTCATACAACTGCAATATGTACAAAAGGCAGCCATGTGTTACATTTTATTTCAGACATATTTATTTCACTGCCGTCTTTTATCACATTACACGTACTACATGTATGTGTCAAAAAGACATGTCGTACTTTTGATCTTAAATAACTTAGCCATTTGCCAACGGATTTAAACCAAAGTTTCAGATCATGTAAACAAGGCACGACAAATTTTATTGAGTGAGTTGCATCAGTTTTGTCTGAGAGGGTGAGATTTAAAAGCCATACCAAAAAAAACAAAAAAACCTAAATTTCACAATCTGCCACTTTCGACTTGGCATACTCCAATGTCAAGAAAATTGGCATGTCCGAGGTCCTTTTGAGTTGCGCGAACCGATCGAGGTGGTTTGCATGACATTAGGGGTGATGCTGCACTTCTTCAGAAGCTTTAGGCTGCAACATGCGCATTCCACCACCATATCAACATTTGGAAGACGCCAAGTGGAAAGTGGCAGATTCTGAAATTGAATCGTTTTCTCTTCTTTTCATATGGCTTTTAAATCTCACCTTCTCGGACAAAGCTGATGCAAGTTGCTCAATAAAATTTGTCAGGCCTTGTTTACATGATCTGAAATTTTGGTTAAAATCCATTGGCAAGTGACAAACAAAAAAGGGATCAAATATGACTCAACACACTCTTCCCTTCTGTTAACGCACCAACACCCCCTAAAACCTGAGAGGAATTCTTTTGGATATCCTTGGATGTTTGAAACACAATGGGGGAACAATAGTAGGGAGATGTACCCTCGGCCCCATATCGTGCTGCATGTCAAAAGTAGGACACTTTTTGACACGTAGTACATGTAGGTACTGACTCTATATTGCATTAAATCCATTGACAAAAATGCCGTACCTGATAGTCGACCAGAAGTTCTGGACCTTTGAAGTATCTGGATGCTACTCTGACATTGTACTCTTGGCCTGGGTGGTAGAACTCTGCCAAACCCCAGTCAATAAGACGAAGCTGGCGAGGTAAGAATTTGTGGGGGAAAAATATTGACAAATTTCAAATTAGCACCGGCAGCCTCGTTGCAGATGCTGAGCCATTGTATTACGTCACGTGTCTTTTCATGTGCCAATGTTATCACAAAAGAGAGCACCGAGACCCTCGTTTGACGATTTGAAGTTTCTTTACACAGTTTTAAAAAAAAAAATTTACATTTTGAACAAAAGATTGAAAAGGCTGAGAGATGTAACATATTTAATCAGTCTGTAACGTGTATGAACACCTCTTGTGGGCAAGGCTGACTGCAACAGTCTCCGTAAGAGCCACTGGGGAAGGGTGCGCCACTCTGCTTGAGCTCCTGCACATCTAAGACCGTTTGTTAGATGCACAGATCCAGAGGTCAGCTTATCCCACAGAGGCTTAGATGAGTTGAAACATGAGAAAATGTTTTTTAAGAGCCCTTAACTAAAGGGTTCGACCAGAAATGGGAAATGTCGCACTTTACTGCTGTCAGAATCACTTTGTTCAAGCAGGTCGCTGGTAATCTGAAACACCTATTGCTAAAGCACAGGAAATACAGTAGTTCACTGGCAACACACAAAAGGTGACGTTTTCACTTTAGTAGTCATGATAAATGTACACTGAACACTAAATGCATCATTAAAAGAAATTGGCAAGTTTGGAGCGCTTACCTTTCTATTTTCATGATCAATCATGACATTATGTGGCTTGACGTCTCGATGCATAATACCCATACTGTGACTGTAATCTAGTGCCTGCAAGTAATATAGGGATATTCTGTATGCAGATATTTTATTGAGGGTATGCATTCCGCTTGAATGATTTTGTATACATGTATGATTAGACAATTGTATCTGCATGACAGACACACCTGGATT
The DNA here is from genome assembly GCA_037783545.1 of Henricia sp. BOLD:AAB3569. Classification (NCBI taxonomy): domain Eukaryota; kingdom Metazoa; phylum Echinodermata; class Asteroidea; order Spinulosida; family Echinasteridae; genus Henricia; species Henricia sp. BOLD:AAB3569. Next base: position 833,044 of record JBBELK010000888.1, read on the forward strand.
GCTTTCCCGTGATGTCACACCTTCCATCAACCATTTTGGGTGTCATTTTTCATGACCCACGTGGCTCGAGTGATTACCGGCAAAATAAGCAAGAAAAGCGCATTGGTCGCACTTACAGTACCTATGTTGCTTAACCTTGCTTTACATGTACGGTACATATAGTATGTATGTTGTTGCGTCATGGCTGTTGTATCGATAAAGACAAAATGTATTTCTTCAGGCCAAAAATCGCGATCAAGTAAAACCACTTTCGTTTTTACAAGCTGACTACATGGTCAATAATTTAAACGTATCGCAACGCGTGCGTGCGACATTTTCGAATAAAAATACGATGGTGAGTATTTTTTATGCGTGTTCATGTACGCGCGTGTATGCGCGTGACTGGTGACACCCAAACATTCCCGGATGTTCTACGTCATGGAAAGCAATCAATATCCCAACTTCTTACGAGTAGTATATTTTTGCACATTATTTTCTTCAAAAAAATGAAGCACATGTTCACACAATATTAAATACATGTAGCTTCCCCCTCCACAGTGAAATGAGAAACCACGGTTCCCCACTAGCTGTTTTGTCAGGGTGCGTCGCCCCCACAAAATCATCAGAGGTACCATTAGCGCCAAGACAAACTGGAAAGACAAACTTGGTCTCCCGGACAAATATAATCCATTTTGTCCTCTAAAAACATCTCAAAATCATTTGAAAATTAGGTGCAAAAGTCATAATCAATCACTGACCACATGTATGCAATGTACATCGCATCATCGAGTATAAGAACATTACAGTATAACATGATTTGCCTGGTAGGCCTATGTTGTTTCAATTAATAACAATTTGAGGAGGAAATTTAATCAACTAGTCATTTGACAGTTTCACTTCTGATGTTCATTTCAGCATTTCATGTAAAAGGCTCAATGAACATTATCTGAGAAACAGGACGTAGCCTCAAAGTGAGAATCATGGAACACCAGAGAGCAGTGAGAAACAAGGATCTGAACAATGCCATTGCAGCATGTCATCAATACCAACCATACAATAAACTGAACCAGTGCTACAATCTTGGACATTGAAGGATCAAGGAAGCCCTATTCATACAGCAAACTCCCAACGTAAATATTGACTCTGGCTTACACATTCATCCCATTTGGTTATACATACTGTACGTAGATATCATGTAGATGACTCATGTGTAGTTATACATGTATGTTAGTTTATTACAGATAACTTGTTCTTGTCAGTCACTGATGAAGATCCACGGATCAAAACTTTTGACTACTACAGCCCTTTTCACACGAGGCCAAAAAACTCGCAAGGCTTGAGATATTTTCTCATGCTTGAGAAAATTTTACAAAAGTGCCATCGTGTGAAAGGACACCAATGCTTGACAGTCTCAAGCATTCCTTGAGAAATGTTCTCAATGCTTGAGATATTTTGGCAGAGGTCCGGACCTACGACAAAATCTTCCGCTAGCGGAAGATTTCTCAAGGTATCCGTGTGAAACGAAATGTACAACGTCCCTTGTGACAGCTAACTGTGTGACCTCAACACACGACCTTTGTGATAGTGCGCGCGTGCGCCCTAGTGTTTGACAGATCCGACCGCGCCGATGATTTTACTGCTATTTTGGCTCCACTCTGTATATTTAATTAACAAACACCGCCGATCACAACAACTGCGAATCCAACAGAGGAGAAGGTTTGCAACACGGGAAAGACATATGAGTTATCGAAAGAGAGCACGTGCAACCTCGAAGAGCCGCTGGTACTAGCAACATTTACGCGCATACTCTATTGGTCTGCCGGCGTCCAGCGAAAAAAGCATACATGAACGCTAGTGAAACGTTTTGCTGTGCAGCGTTTGCCCTTAACTTTTTTTCCAACTGGCCAACAGGGCCGGTAGGCTTAAGTCTTCACTGGCCTGTCGGCATTTCAAGTGGCCCAGTTAAAATTTCCGGTTGTTCTTTTTATACACAGTCGACCTTTAATGTTTGCAATAACCACATTTGAGTGAATAAATTAGGAAAATTTGGTAGTCATGAGGTTCTCCCCAGTACAAGTTATATTTTAACTGGACAGCCGGACCATTTGGGGAGGCTTTCCAACTGGCCCGAGATGATTTCAACTGTCATTTGGCCAACGGACCAGTGCTAATTCGAACGCTGCTGTGCCGTGTCAAAGTATGCGAAATCGCCCAACCTTGTAATTGTAAAGTAAACAATCCCCGCTTGTAAATTCTGTTTCAAGCCTTGCAAGTTTTTTTTGTGTGAAAAGGGCCTTACATTCTACTTGTGCGAAAATTAGCTCCAACAATTGTAGTTTTTTATTACCTGTTAACGACACAACAATGAACCAACTCTATTCCTTTAACATTATGAAAGCTTGAATTGAGGAACAATCCTTACTGTACATGTATAGAGCGCTTTCACAGGGGTTCAAAAGGTCACAGATCATTATTGCTTGTCTTCCAGAACGGGAGAGAACAACAGAGCCACGTGTCTTTCTGCTAGCAGCCACGTGCGTTTCCCCACGTGGCTCTATTGTTCTCTCATCCATTCTGGAAGACAAGCACTAGTGACCCCTGACCTTTTGACCCCTTGTGAAAGCACCCTATACGTAAACTAAGGTCAAAGGTGCAAAATGCACAATAGAAACTGTCATCTTACCTTTAGAAGTTCAAAAAGGTAGTATCTGATTTCGTAATCTGTTAACGTTTGGTATAGTTGCTGGCAAGGGAAAAGGAAAACACAAAGATCATTAAAGTAATCTGCCACAATTATTATTATTATTATTTTTTTTAAATCAAAGGCAATACAACTTGTCAGTGCAAGCCAATGATTTTTTTTAATGTGGAATTCCTTGCCCTGTCTTGAATAAATTAGTCTTTTGCATGTAACCATTGTACTATGGCTAACGCAGAGCTGGCAACCCTCCCGGATTTTGCAAGCACATTGAGAGATCCAGTGGATCTGAAATGCGCTATATAAGAACTTGCTTTATGTGAACACGGTATTAATTCTGTACTTCACGTTTGCTGCTTGCACCTGGTCACATTACATAGTAACAATCATTTACATGTAGTCTGGATAGTAAGTGTGCATGTGAAAGAAAGTACGTCAGTACACCAGACGATCTCCATGTTAAACACACAAAACACTGCAGTGCTTTTCCCGAAAACTGTTCCAAAATAATGTGCTTGGTGGCTGGGCATCTTAACCACATGACACCCAGCAAAGTTTCGCGTTAATCATAGTTTACGAGAATTTGCCTTATTGCAAAAAAGGCAACAATTTTTACAACACATGCATGTACGTGTACAAGTAGTTAAGCCTAGTAAAGTTCGTGGCCAACATTATTATCTGATGCACTCTTGTCCTTGTGACAATGATCATCTGTCATTTATAACACTGAAAACAATTTTTAGAAATCAAATTATTTTCAAAAACCCCAGGAGCGACCGTCTCAGGAGCATTTTTTTTTGTCTAGTCAAATGACGAAATTCTCAATTTTGATTGGCCAAAATGCAGCATATTTGTAATAATGTAAATACAAACAAAATTGGTAAACTCACCTTGAAATCTGTGTTGTTAACATACTCGAATATAAGAGCTGGCGTGCGTGACTGGTGAACAAAATATAAATGAAAATTGTAAAGATCATAAACAAGCATTTAGACAAATATACATGTACTGTAGTATATGGTATACATGTACTACATGTACTACATGTTAAGGGTATGTTGAGGGTATGTTTGCAGAAACGTGAATTTCAACGAGTTAAACATGGAAAAAATATAGGGTGGGTTTATGGCACTTTGAGGAGAAACTGCAGAGTGGTTTGGGGCACTTTGAGGACTAATACGTTAAAGATAGTATACATGATTGGTAAACCGTTACAAATAGTTTTATCCCCGTGTGATTGAAGATATACATGATTAAAACCAACCCGAGCAAAAAACCAGTTCCGTACTTTGTCTAACTTTTGAGAAAAGTAAAAAAAAAGGGTTTGCAGTCATTTTACCCCAAAACCACTTCGCCCTGAACCATTTCACCCTGAACCACGGCCTGTGCACAAAGTGGTTTTGGGGCGAAGTAGCATTTGGGCGATGTAGTGTTTGGACGAAGTGGTTTTGGGGCAAAATGGCACTTGGGCAAAATGGTTTTAGGGCGAATTAAATTTTCGTCTCACGAGACGAAGAATAAATGTTTTACTCATTTATCAAAGACTACAGCACTTCGGACAAAACCATTTCAGGGAAAGTTTTTTACGGTCATTATGTTTATATTGTGTAAGTTAGGCGTAAATCTGTGAACATTTCTGATTTTCGAGATTACCAATGAAGTTTCAGTTGTCCAATATATGCTCATAACCGGGACGGCTTACAAGCGTATATTGGAAATACACAAGGTTTTTAGAAAGGCCGAAGCTATCTCTTTAGAACAACTAATTTATTTTATTTTAAGAACAGACAAAGGTATTTCCTTAAAAATATTGTCTGTGTTGCCAAAATGCCCCCTTTACTGTGGAAAGACCCACATGCACATGGTGGGTCTTAAAACCCCTATCTTGCAGTACCAGTACATATACATGTATTGTACGAGTATGTGTATTTAGACGTATTAATATTCAATGGCCCAATACTGGCGAGGCAATATACATATGTATTTGCGGGTTGATTTCATAAGCATTGCAATTCCACACCATTTTTATCACACCACCAAAAAAAAGCTGAATTTATTTCAACTAGATTTTTAAACGTATGTTTCAGACTGGCCAAACCAACTTTTATTCCCTAATTAATTACCCACCACTGGGTCTTTAACAATGGCCTGTAGGTTTATGATGTTGGGCCCTCCACGGAGGTTCTCCAGGATTTTGATTTCTCTCTTGATTTTCTTCTTCTTGACGGGCTGCAAACAAATTAAACCAAAATGAACAGGAACCAACATTACTTTTCACAAGACAGATGACGGGATTGGTGAAACTGTTACAAATTGCATTAAATCTTCATGTGCGATTGAGGTTGTGCATGACAACAAAAAACAATGTGTGGAGAAAACAGCTCAGTACCTTATTTATATTCTGAGAAAATAATGAAAAAAAGTCCAGGGGCGGTATTCACAAAACTCAATCTAAGCCAGTGTCTAAGTGGGGTACTTAAATTGTCTTAAGTACCCCACTAAGGTAAATAGAGCACTCGGACTTCGTATTCACAAAAGATTTAAGCACCCCGCTTACCAATAGTGGTCTGCTTACATTCGTGACGGTGCTCTGCCTTGCCTTGACATCTAATCATGAGATCTGTTTGTGTTTTTGTCTTGTCTTTCATGTTTGTCTGTCCCAGGTTAGGGCACAAAAGCTAACGCTTCACCCTGTACCTAATGTTGTATTCTTGATAATATTGAGACAATGCTTACTACAATTGATTGTTGCTGTAGTAAAGTATCTTTGTCTTATGAATTCAACATTGAATTCAAATGTTTTTAAAACGTCCGCGCGTGTTCTGCGCTGCTTTGATAGCAGAGACATTATGATGTGACAGTGTTGAGTGCAGTGACGTCATACAATGAGGTGACCACAAGAGGGCGGTATATCTCGATCCTCATTTGCTGTGCTAGTTTTACGTCAACGTCAAGCTGTTCTGAACAGTAAACTCGGAAAATGTGAAGAAAAATGATGTTGGACTAGTTTTTGCCCTGTTTAGAAGAATCATCGGGGAAAATAGACCACGGTACTAGATTCTGGAGATTCCAGGGACTTCCATGGTGAGTTTTTCAATGTTTAATTTTGACTGTCGAGTCAAATTTCACTTTGGAGAACGGCCGCCATCTTGGTCGTGCAGCTTTGTACAACGTGGGCGAATGGGGTTCAATTGGTAAGGGGCTAAAAGTGATTCATCACGACCCAATGTAAACATCAGAAAATCACTTTTAGCCTTCTAAAAGTACACACAGCTGATCAATTCAAGAATGATCAATGTGACTCGCCTTTAAGATCTTGATCACACACTTTTCATTGTTGGTAACATTTACTGACTCGAACACCTCACTGTACTTTCCACGCCCAAGTTTCCTCACAATCTGGTAGTCATCTTGTTGTCTGTAAATCAGTAAAACACATACACGGTTAAGAACCAAATGTATTAAGAGGACAGGCTCGTCAGCAATGCGCTCGCGTCAAATTCGTGCCACGAACTACAATGTACGCAGCTCCATGCCTTTGCTATGGAGCTGCGTATTTTGTGGGACGAAATTGGAGCGCGCGCATTGCCGACGAGCCTGTGCCCTTAATGCCAGTTTATTACTCAACCAAAAGCATACTGTACACGGCAGTGACATCCCCCATGCAAAAAGTTAAACAAATGTAAATTTCAACTTTTTGTAAAATCTAGGCCAATGAAATTAGATTACTAGTTTCTCGCAGCACCCGCATGTGATTTTGACCTCGACCCAAAAAATTACTTTGCAAAAGAATGGGGAAAATTAGATGCAAACTACTCCCAAGTGAAACGTTTCCATTTCAGTTGTGCACTCGAGTCGTGATCTGTGTTTTGCAGCTTTTGTGTTTATATTCAAATATATTGCTCTTTCATAACCAGACATCTCCTTTGTCATCTAAACTTGTTCCTTCAAACACAAGCTGCCCGGTAATGCTGTAACGAAGTCCGCAAGTTCGGGTTTGGTTCGGTTCGGCAAAGGTTTGAAAATTTCTTCCCGAACATTCGTTTGGTTCGGGTTCGGCAAGTATTGCCGGCGGTGTGGGTTCCGGTTGAAAGTTTCGGTTGCACGTGCGTGGGATGGTATTTTCTCCTAGCTTTTGGTGTTTACTTTCTGATAGTCCAAGAAAATTCGTCATTCGCCATTTTCACAATGCAAATGTATGCCACGCCGCTAGAGGGCATTTGCAATCAAACCGTTTCGATCAATCGTGCAGATGCGTACTGCGCGGTAACTCTTTGGCTTTGCAACGTTGCGGCGATCGAGCGACGTAGGTGTAGATATCAAGCTTGAAGTCATGTCGGTACGGAGTCATGCAGGTTGGTAAGGTGGGCGCCAGGCTCAAAATGTCGGATGATTTAGCACAAGAATTGCTTTGTACCATGTGTACAATGCATGACGTTCGACAGTTAAACACGAAGCGCTTTTGTAAGCATAAGAAGTCATTTTGAGTGGGCTTTTGACATTCAGGAAGCCAGCTCTCTTTCACATTTACAGTTAAAATACGTAAGATGTGAAATCCAAAGTGAGTGAAATGTTCGGTTCGGTCCGGTTCGGTTCGGTTCGTCTGTTCGGTTACAGCATTACTACCCGGTATAATTCAATGGAATTGATACTGGCACCAAACCATTTCTGGGCGAGTTTAGAGCCTTAAAAATTAGTTTCTAAATGGCAGTGTTCATGTACATGTGTATGTGTAAAGAATTGTATTTTTCTTGGATTAAATAATGAATAATAAAGAATAAACAAAAAAAATCTTGGCAATACCAAGGACCTTTATTGTCTGCCCATGGCAACAGCATAGCCACAGCCAAAGCCACTAATTCGTAACAGCACCCTCTAGTGTCCAGAATTTACAGTTACGAAGAAAATGCTCGTCCGGATTCCACGCGAGAGGAAATTTTGGCTTCAAAAACGGTGTCGTAAGTATTATTTTTCAATCATTTTCCAATCATGGACATCTCAAACCACTGCAGGACACAACTAGGAAGAAATTTCTGGGTGTGATACTAATTTCGAGGCAAAATGACAACAATCCACTGTATGAAAGGAAAGCTCACTGACTAGTGTACGAGTTGACCAACTTGTGTACGAGTTGGCACGCGTACGAGTTGACCGGTTTCCCGGTTTCCGGGGGGGGGGGGGGGGGGGGTGGGTGGGGGGGGGGGGGGGGGGGAGTGCTTGCACTTACAATTTCTCCGGAACCTATGAAATACCATACCGTTCCGGGCAAAAAAGATTTATGGTGCCCGTACATCTAAAATGGTGGCGAGAAAATCTGTCGTTGGCTTTTCACGTGCATGACGTGGGAGAAAATTCTTGCTTCAAAAACGGTGTTGCTATAGGCCTATTCCTTTTTAATTATTTTCCAATAATGGACATCTATCTACAGGATACAACCAGCTGTGAATGTTTGTGTGTGATTCCAATTTCGAGGCAAAATGACAACCAGCCACTACATGAAAAGGGTGTGCAGAGACTAACTTACCCCCATTCTACAACATGGGATTCGTAGTCCCAATAGTCCCTTGGTCTGTGTGTATTGACATCGGCATACACACGTGCCCGGCTCATTGCCATTTTTTCAGTGTTCACGTTCCGGTTCGCAATCTTGACTCCAAATGTTGGCCCAAAACTCCGCTGGAGAAGCACTGGGCTCCTCAGCGAAGAATTGGAAACTGTCCTTGGTAAAAAGGAGACAATCTTGGACGCCAACAAAGCGGCGTTATTAGGCCCTCAAATGGCCCAAATCTTCGATGCAAGTTCCCCAACCTTTGTCAGCGCACCATCAGTCCATTATGAATGTGCCCGACCTCGTGTATAGCGTTTACGCACAATGCTGATGTGACGTTCCCAGCTCACGGATAAAGACCGACCAACACCCCACCGAACGAGTCCACTTAAACCCGTTATAATTCAAGTTTCAGACACCCACACTTTACCAAAATCGAGCACCATTGTCTACAAAGTACAAATTATAAATAGAGATGAATTTCAAACGCAGAAATTCCTTTCTTTACAGGCGCGTTGCCGTCTAAATCCCAACTTGAGGAATTAGGAAGAAATCACAAAATGGCGAAATTCTAATCGACCGCACAATCTCGCGCAGGATTGTCATTAGGAAAGCGGTATCGCGAGACTTGGGCTGATCTCGAAACACTGGATTCGGCTTTAGGCTGGATTCGAAGGCTTTGGTTGTGGCTGTGGCTGTGGCTGCGGCTGTTTCTAAGGACTTTCATTGTCCACCCATAGCAACAATATAACAACAGCCATAGCCACTAATTCGGATCCAGCCTCTTAGACTCAGTCTTTGCGATTTACTGTAAAACAAAATTCGATGTGGGTAACGAGGGGACTGGGTTAATTATGGTCAAACAATGGTGTCTGTGACCAAAAGTTAGGATTCTAAACATCGATGACGGAAACAATTAGTGTTTTCTCGTTGAAAAGAAAATCCATGTGTCTGTTTTCAATACTGGAGAGACCTTTTCCTCCAGGATTATATCTCTGTACAATGTCATTCATACGGTGGCTGATTTCCGCCAACAAAAATACTTGGTTTTATTACAGCGTTATAACGCTCTATTACGGCGTTAAAACGCCGTAATATTACAGCATTATAACGCCGTGTTACGGCGTAATAACGCCGTATTACGGCGTAATAACGCCCTAATACGGCGTTATAACGCCCTATTACGGTGTTATTACGCCTTAATATTACGGCATTATAACGCCGTAATAGGGCGTTATAACGCCGTATTAGGGCGTTATAACGCCGTATATTACGGCGTTTTAACGCCGTAATTTTACGGCGTTATAACGCTGTAATTATACGGTTTAACACCTAACTGAGGTTAGCCGCAAATAAGTGACCCGCTGAATCATGTGCCCAAACAGCCGCCGTTTAGAAACACATTCCAAAACTTGGAATACATCCACCAGAGGATGCTTATCCAACGAGGCTGCATGACGGGAACCATTTTACAACTTTTGTGCTTTAAGCCAAACAGCCATGGAGTATTTTGTGTCCACAACTTGTCAACCTTAATTTTTAGTTCTTTGAATCCAAGGAGAAAAGCAAACTTTTGGCATCTTCCACTCAGTAATTAGTTCATAATTAAACAGTTATAAATTGATGCGTAAGTGAAGATTTTCACAAGTAATGCTGGAACTTACATCTTTGACAAAATAAAATAAATAAACGTACTTATTTAACAATTTGTAATGCATTTGTAATGGATCTTACTTCTTGACATGCTTAAATTTTGCTTTTATGAGGACCATTTTAATTTGCACCAAGAGAGTATAGGTTTTCTCGTTCAAATTTAGAAAAATACGTATATTCATGCAATTTGATCAGGACGCTATTTCTCTAGCTCTGGTTCTTATTCATTTTTACGCTATTCGTTTAAAGACATTAACAGTTGTTTGCTCA